>JAGFMF010012294.1:2037847-2108986 GCA_019455555.1 Galemys pyrenaicus
GTGGTGATGGTGATGGTGGTGGTGGTGGTGATGGTGGTGGTGATGGTGGTGGTGGTGGTGGTGGTGGTGGTGATGGTGGTGATGGTGACAATGGTGGTGATGGTGATGGTGGTGATGGTGGTGGTGGTGGTGGTGGTGATGGTGGTGGTGGTGGTGATGGTGGTGGTGGTGATGGTGGTGATGGTGACGATGGTGGTGGTGGTGGTGGTGGTGGTGATGGTGGTGGTGACGATGGTGGTCGTGGTGATGGTGGTTGGTGGTGCTGATGGTGGTGATTGTGATGGTATTTATGGTATTGACAGTGGTTAACATTTATGGAGCTCTTATTCTTTTCCAGGCAGTCTCAGAGCATCACTGTATTAACTAAGAGCATTATAAAGTGACTGTGGTAGAGACTTCAGAGGCTGTCTCTCAGAAAAACAAAATTCAGATGATGCTAACTATTCCCAAAGCACAAGTTTCAGTGTCACGCAAAGCATCACATTCCAGTCGTACGGAAGGCGCGGCACCATGGCATGTGAAAAGGCAGATTTCTGGGCTCTCCTACCTCGAATCCCAATTTTAGCCAACTCCCAAATACTTCTGCTGCTCATGAGCCAAGGCTGAGACACCAAAATTAAGGTTGGCGCCCACTGGGGTGTCTGGAAATCAGCTGACCAACTATGACAAGCTCTTCTGTGAGGATGAGATGGGAAATGGAAAGTATCAGTGTTCCACGGGAATAAGGATAAAACCTGCTTTGTCACACTTTGCTTTCAGTCACATCTAAATGTCTTGTCCTAGGGAGTATATGTCTCTCTGTGGGTCACTGTCAGGGGTTCTGAAGTCTCTGGCAAGGGGACCTCCCTGAGGACCGCCAAGGGTTGCTCAGCGCTCTGACACAGGGGTGCTGAGGGAGGATGTGGCCTGGCTGGGGCTGACGCGGCTCCGGGCCCTGTGCAGGGAGGGCCGGCTGCGCCCCGGACGGCTGAGTCTGCAGTCGGTGCCTGTGCACCTCTCCCTCTGTCCTGCTGCATCCGGCGCTGGGCTGGCCCTGCCCCTTGCCAGGTCCTGCACCAGACACCTCGCTCCCCCAGAGGAGCTCCCGGGTGCCCCCCCAGCAGTTAGAGCCCCCTTGGCCGCGCCCTCTGCCCCCGCAGGCATGTCTGCACAGTCAGTCTGCTGGAGGCTTCTGCTGGCGGCTCTGCTCTGTCTCTCTGCCCCCGTCCTCACTGCCTGCCGGCGTCCTTGGGCCTTCCCCGGGCACCTTCCTGCCCGCAGGCCCCGCTGTCAAAACTCCAGTGTTCCACGCAGCCCCTGCCCTCGGCCCCGCTGCTGTGGACAGCACAGGAGCAGGCCAGGGGGAGAGGCCGGACTCCACGGGGGGCACCTGGGTGAGAAGGGCACGCTGGGGGTCCGTGGGTTTCAGGTAGAGGGAAGAGTAGGGGCACGGAGGCAGGCAGCTGGCTGACGCTGTGCTCAAGGATGGACAGAGAGTGGCCAGTGAAGGCACCTGCTAAGATGCTGCTGTCTCCTCTCGGGCTCTTGGGCAGTGCAGGCGTGGAGCGGCTGGTGTCAGGTCACCCACGTCTTGCAGGGCGCAGGCTGGTGAGCTGGATGGGGCCGAGTCGGGCCAGAGGTGCCGGCGGTGGACGGAAGTGGTGCTGCCGACCCAGGGAGGCGCTGGTGTGGCCTTGGTCAGCAGCAGTGGGATGATGGTGGCTTGAGAAGGAGGCGGGGGAATGTGTGACGCCAGAGCCAACATCCTTGGGCTCGCGAGTGGCCGACCCCACCTTGGCCACGGCGTGGGGCCCCTCCTTCCACGCCCTCAAGTGGAATCTGCGAACCCACTCAAGATGGCGGCAGTGTCGGCCCAGGCACCGGGACGCGGAGTCTGCTGGGTCTCCTGGCCGCTTCTACTGTTTAAACATATATTATAAAAGTTATTTGGGATGCAGTGGTGTGTAATTTAGCCTCTCGCTCAGATAACTAAACATGGCCAAGATGATGATTATACGGCTAATTGGTGGGGATTATCATCAGTCCATTTGAAGCAACTGACTCTATTACTTTCCAATAGCCGAAGTGGGGGGGCCCGGGGGGGGCGTTCCACCATGTGCATCAGAAACGGGAAATGAAGTGGACTGTGGACCGAAAACCCCCCTTTGTTTGGACATCCTGCTCCGTGGCCAGCGATTTGGCAATTTCCTGGCACTGTCAGGCGTCCCTGGGCATCTTGTCCGGGACGAGGGGCCGACGGGCCAGGTGTGAAGCCACCTGCCAGCCAGGTGTCCAGGCAAGCGGGAAGCAACTGCACTCACTGGGTTTCTTGCGAGGACAGCGCCACTTGTAAAAGACACATTTCGAAATGTCCGGACAACTGCAGTATTCACGTGCTAAGCAGGGGGAGCTGCGGCCCGGCAAAGGGCACTTCCTCACAGGAGCCGCCTGGTGACTGCCCTGCTGCCCTCTCTGCCCACGAGCTCGGTCTGCCGTGGCTCCAGCCCTGTGTCTCCTGCGCCAGGAGTCTGAGCGGTCACACCCAGATTCTGCAGTGACTGTCCCTGAGGTCTGCAGGGCCAGAGCGGGTGACGGCTGCCCCCACTCAGCTTTCCTTAAACTGTGACAAGCTGCCCGCCCCTGTGAACCCTGGGCCCTGTCCTCTGTCCAGGCCAATGTCCAGCTGAAAACGGCCAAAGTGGTGCATCTTGCCCTATCGGTTCCCGCAGGTTGCCCTCGGGAGGCAGCCAGTCGCTCCTGCCACTTTGCCACCAAGGGAAGAAACACTCAAAACAAGTGCCCACTGGGGACCATGTTAACTTTCCCCGAGCACAGACGCAGATCAGTGCACCATCTGAGCCACCGCATTCTCCTCCCAGCTTTATTATAGCAATTGTTGTTAAACGCAAATTCAGCCTACTATGACTACATAAATATTGTTCTCTGTGGAACCAAGTGATTCAATTTTTCTTATACATGTGTTTAGCTTTTTCTGACATGTCACCTCCATGTTTTTATCAGCTTAGATTTTTTATACACTGTCACTCATTTCCATCCAAAGCAATGCATCAAGACCTCTCTTGGTTCTAGTCCTTTTTCTCATAGAGGCCTCCCTTTATCTGCTCTGATAAACATCACTCTGACATCCCCTTTGATGTGCCTTTATTAAGCTTTGGTTCCTGGGTCCCCACACAGATCTATCTACTGTAAGAGCATATTTGTCAGTAGTTCTATAAAACAGAGCACACAGGGGTAACACCTTTGGAGACATTGTACAGCTCACAGTGTTTCTGGTATGCTACCCAATTGATAGTTTAGCTGGATATAGAATTCTTCTTTGATAAGCAATTTTCTCTGAGGACTTTGAGATAGTCCTTCTTTGACTTCTAGTACCCAGGGTTATTTTTAGAATTCTGGAGTCATGTTGATTTCCTTTGTCTGGTTTCTTTTATTTTCTTCTTTGGAAGCTTTTAGTGTTGCACATTTTGGAGTTCTGAAGCTCCATGGTCTTTTCCCTTCATTTTGCTGGGTACTTAATGGATTCTTTCAAGGTAGAAAGTCTTCCTTTAGTCTAGTACATTTTCTTAATTCTTTGATAATTTCCTTCTTTCTGTTCACCCCCAGTTTCTTTCTGAACCTTGTTAGTCAACTTCAGATCTCCTATACTGATATTCTGATTTTCTGGTTGGTCATCTATATTCAAGTTTTTTGGCTTTTGTTCCTCCTTCCTGAGTTTTTCTTAACTAGCTTCTTAATCTGAGATGGATTTTAAAAAATGGTGCCTGTTTTGTTCTTAGTGTTACTTTTTAAAAATACAGACATTTGTTATCATTTCATAGGTGCAAATGTTCTCTCACTACTGCAGGTTTTGAAATTTTCTTCAAATGTGTTTCTGTTCAACTTTCTTGCCTCTTACTCATTTTTGATCTTTTTTAGTGCCTTTGGTCTATATGTGAGCAAGGTACTGATCTGCCGGGAAGTCTGTGGGGCCTCCTGGAAGCCTCACTGGAGTGACCCGAGCACAGTGGCCTTTCCATGGAGGCCTCTTGCCATCCATCGATGCAGGTCTCTGGGGTGGTTCAGCGTCTCCAGAAAAGAATTCTTGGGCTGGCTGCACTGTTCTGAACCTGCAAGGGAGAGACTGGAGGAAGCTCTCATTGTAGCACAACAGAAAGTCTCCCAAGTTCATTTGACCCTTGGCATCCGTTCCCCCCCTCCCCCCCACTGCTGTGTTCCCAGTTCTATGCCTTTCTGGTTGGATTTCCCCAGAAGAGAAACTTCTGGCATCTACTGGGTTAGCAGGTGGGGGAGGGCCACCTGTCTGGCTGCAGACGTTGGGGGAGGGGAGCCTGCACCACCATGGATGTCTGAGCTGCCCAGGTTCTGGAACACCGGTGGGCACCTTCCCCTGCTGGTGGGGGGCTCTGCCCTCCCTCACTGGGACACTGTCCCGCCCTGTCACCATCCCCACCCCATCTCTGTCTCTGCTCGCACCTCCTCCTCTTTGTCTTCACGCTCTGCCATCACATGCCTGGCGTTCTTTCCTGTGGTCTGGTCGAAGTGTGGTGTTCAGTCCTTGAGCACAGCGGAGACGTGTGAGTGGACACCAGTTGGGTGCGGGGGCATCCAGGGCTTGTGGGGCCAGAAGGTGCTGGCTGTGTCATCCGCACAGAGACTCACGGGGGGGCCCCACCTGCAACTCATGCTTGGTCGCCAGAGGGGTGACGGAGGGGGTCACCAGAGCGAGGCACAGGTAAGCCACCAGGTGCAAAAAGAAAATGCCAGAACTTCTGTTATGCATTTTTATTTCAGACTTTGGAAAAGTGCCCCCCCAACCCCGACCTGGGCAGCATGTTCTGAAGCAGGTGGCCCCATGGCCACAGGGTCTGGGCTGGGACGAGGGACATGAGGGCGTGTGGCAGCACCTGATCGGTCACTGGGCTTGGCGCTCCCAGAGAAACCTGGAACCTGGCACGGGCTGTCGTCTTCCTTGGGGGCTGCTGGCGTCTCCCTCAGACACAGCGTGTGGCCTAAGCCCACGGGTCCCCCTGCCGAGGCTGCCCTGGCTGGCCGGGAGACCCTCCCTGCCTCTGCTCCTCCTCCCTCAGCCCTTCGCCGCCTGCTGCTCTGCTCTGCCTCAGGTTTCACCCTCCTCCCGGCGCGTCTTCTGGACGCTGCGGCCAGTTCCCCTGACCCGCGCACAGGGCACCCGCTTCCCTCCTGGGACGGGGACCCCGGCCCTCAGCTTCTCCGAGCGCAACCCCCTCACTCCCGGCACCACTCCCTGCTTCCTGCGCCTGGTCCAGGAAGGCCGGGTTGACTGCGGCTCCGAGGCCTTGCCTGGGTGCGCGGGGTCAGGGGCTCGGTGTTGGTGTGAGGTCTGGGCTGGGACCTCCTGCTGGAGAAACGTGGGGGGAGGTGGAGCTCAGTGGAGACTGTCACGACGGCTCCGCGGCCTGCACCCTAACAGAGCAGAGGTGGCTGAGAACCCAGAGGGGTCGGGAGAAGAGGAGGAGACCGCTGGAGACTCAGGGGCCCGGGGGTGCCCCCGTCCCAAGCGTGGGGCAGCTGAGCACAAGGTGGGTACGACCCGCCCGCCTTGCACTGACGCGCCTTCGGGGACAGAGGCAGGGCTGGTCGGGAAGTGGCGGGTGCCGGTGGGTAGGGGTGGAGGCCCTGCAGCTGTTGCTGGCTGAGCCTCCTAGGTGCTCAGGTGCACGGCCCAGCGTGGGCTGGCCGCCGCGGTCATGCACCCACTCTCAGCTCTGATGTCACAGCACCCCAGGACTCCCCCAGCAGGGCAGAGGCGGAAGGGGCACCACTCTGGGGAGCAGCAGTGTGTGGGGACACAGGGGTCGCCGCGGGGCCTTCCCGCAGGGAGGCGCTGGGGTCCGCAGCCTAGTCTGGAAACGAACAGACGTGTTTCTGTGGGTTTCTGGCGCTGGACTGGAACAGCCCCGGTGGGCAGTGACGAGTGGGGACGGCATGGTGCTGCCAGGGTGCCCTGGCCTCCCGCTCTGCTCGCCCTGGTCATCGGGCCTTCGCAGGGCCTGGGCGCCCTATTGAAAGGAGGTCGTTAAAGAGACAACTCAGAAACACGGGAAACACAAGCAGGACCTGCAGAGCCCTGGGCCCGGGATGGCCCCCAGCCCTGGGCGCGGCTACTGCCTCCGCAGGTGCTGACCGCGCCCGGGCCCGGTGGCAGCGGGAGGGCCGCAGACCCGGGCCGACTCCGGGCTCCTCCGCTCATGCTTGTTTCTCCCACAGGAGCAGCCTGGGGGCCCCGCCGCGCCGTGCTACAGCCGTGAGCCCTGGCTGGGAGGTGGCCTGGTGCCAGCCTCGCCCCGGGGCCTCAGGGGGCAGCGCTGGCTCCCCCAAGCCCTCCCCCCAAAGTCCTGGAGACTTCCCGCCCCCGTGGCACTCAGGTCACTGGGCCCTTCGCTGTCTCTACTTCTAAGTCCGATCTTCAGGATACCGAGAAAAGACTCCCCCAGGGTGCTGGGCTGGCCACGGAGCCCCTCCCCGGGCAGAAGCGGCTCCGCCCGCTGAGCCCCGCGTCCTCCTGGGGGCCACAGGCCGGCCCGCCCAGCCCCACGGCCTCCTCCGGGCTGGCACTGGTCCTTCTACAGGCTACTTCTCCACGGCCCTGGGCCCAGGGCCTGAGCTCCAAGAAGTGCCCGGGAGGTCATGGGCCCAGCCCTGGGCCTGCCAGCGTCCATGGGCCCCTCTTGGGTCCTGGTGCCACGCGCGCCCCACAGCCGGGGGGCCCGGTGCCAGGTCTGCGCCCGAGGCCCACGCAGGCCCCGACCTGTAGCTGCGTGGCCCCGCCGCGCCCTGCCCTCCCTATCGCCAATTATAAGGCAGCGCCAGCCCTCGGCAGCCAGCGCCACGTCTCCAAATGGCTTTCGGTGTCGGGCCTGTCAGGAAATTAACTCATCACGCGGGGACAGCTGCTAATTTTCCCCTTCGCGTCAGACGGATCGCCCGCTGGAGCTGATCATGAATCACCGGCCCTGATGAGAAGCGCTTCCGAAGCCTATAACTGGTCCAAGCTACCTTCCTTCGTGTGAAATGATATCACCCCAGAGGAGGAGAGGAGAGAACGAGTGGAGTCCCTCCCCGGGCCGAGGGGCGGAGGGGAGCTGCACCCTGAAATCTGGGCCACAGTGAACAGCAGAGTGCAGCTCCCTGCTCACGGCTGACGGGTGCCCTTCCTGACTCTGGTTCCCTCCTGGAGCCGCTGGGCTTAGGCTTCTCCGCCGGCAGCTCAGCTCTTTGCACTGCAACTTCCTGTTCAGGGAACGGTATGAGAACAGGGCCCGGGCGGCGAGGAAAACGCCACAGCTCTCCCCGGCAGTGCTGGGTTGCCGCGGGCTGTGGGCTCCCCCACCCCCGCCTCTGGGCCCACGATTTGCGTAGCCCCTCGCCCTCAAACACACGTGCTCGGTTCTGGACAGCAAACCAGGGAGTGCGCGGGCGTCGGTTTGCGGCGTCCTGTGCCCAAGTCTCCTCCCCGACCCCTGCTCTGCAGGGCCCGAACTCCGGGGTGCCTGTGGAGTCTCAGCGGTTCTCCGGAGAGACCCCGCCGCCATCGGCCTTCCCCAGGACAGGCTGCCTGGCCGGGAGCTGGGCCCGTGGTGTGGTCCGTCCCACGTGATCGGCCCGTTCCCACCCCAGCGCTCTGCTGCATTCTCCAGCGGAGACCGCGAGGACGCACACGCGTGCCCGGGCCTCCCACAGGTTCCTCGGCGGCGACAGCCCCGCAGAACGACGCGGCCACGGGGCTCCCCTAAGCCCCACGCACAGCGCCACTGCCCAGCTCGGGCCTCCGTGCGGCTTCACGCGGGCCCCTTCCTGTGCGCCCCGCACTGCCGCCCTGATGCGCAGCCACCCGAGGCATGCTTATCCCAAATGCGGCCCAGTCAGTACACCGCAGCGCGTGGGCGCAGACACCCCGGTGGGCAAAGAAGGGCCAGGCCAGGGCAGCGGAATGAGCGCCAGCCCAGGTCCCGCCTCCGCCGCTGGCTGCTGAGCAAGAGGGATTCCCTCCCAGACGCCTGGAGAGGGCGTCTCCTGGGAAAGGCGGAGACGGGGTTCAAGGGGTGCAGGCCTGCATTTTTAAGAAACGTGGAGTCAGAGCAGACTGCGCAAACGCCGGTGTCTGCATCAGTCCTGAACTTTACCCTCTCCTCTGGGGCCAGCTGGCTGGAGGAGCGCCGGGAGGAGCGGGGCCCAGGGTAGGGCGGTGGCTGAGGGCCCCGCAGTCCCCTCCCTGAAAAGAAGGCGGCTCCACGCTCACGCTCCCCTCCTCGTCTCTCCAGCTGGCTCCTCACCCCCATGCCATGCCCCACACAGCAAAGCTTCGGGCGGCCTGCAGGGGGCGCGGTCCGGCCCGGGCCAGCGGCCAGGCCCAGGCCCCGCGCACCCCGCCGGCCGGTGCAGGAATAAAACAATGCGTTTCCTTTTAATGCTATCATTTTATTTCAAAGAAAAAGGAACCAGAACAAAAACAACCTGCGCGTCTGCGGGGCGGGAGGGGGTGCTTCACAGTTCTGGGGAAGGACTAGAGCGCGGCATGGAGAACGAGGCGGGGCAGGCCCGCGCCGCAGCGAGCCCGGGGCAGGGAGGCCGGCCAGGCCCGCGGCGCCCGGCGTCACATTTAACGTCGGCGCTCTCCCCGACACAGATAAATCCTGCAAAACGATAGCAATACGAACATTTGTTATAAAAAGCAAAATAGCGATATGAACAATATTTTCCAGAGTGCACATTTCATATATAGACTTTATTGTAAGAAACTAAGTCGAAATCAGACATGCCGGCCGTCGGGCAGGCACCCGCGCGAGACTCCGCCTCCCTCCCGGGCGCACCCCAGCCAGGCGAGCGGAAACCGGCGCCCCGGGACTAGGCCTCCTTTGGTCTGGGGACGCTGCGGTCCCAGAATTTCAGAACAGTGCACAGCGGGGCGGCGTCGCGCCGGCCAGCCTGGAGCGGCGGCTTGGAACCAAACAAGGATCGCCAGAGAGCTCCGTCCGCAGGAGGGGCAGCGCCCCGCGCCGCACTAGCCCCTCCTGACGGTGACCTGAGGCCCGTCTGGGGGAAGCAGCAGCGCTGGGCCTAGCGGCTTCCCCACCGGAGCCGGCGCGCAGGTGTCCACAGCGGGGGCTCGCAGACAGGCCCAGCAGGGCGTTCAGGCCTCCTGGAGCTCGCCGCTCTCTCTCTGGCTCTGGAGGACCGCGGCGGCCGAGGAGCCCTCCTGGGTGTAAATGACCATGCTGGTCAGCGGCTCGGCCCCGGCCGGCACCACGCCCTCGGCCCCGAGCGCCGCCCCGGCCTGCAGGACCTCCTGCGAGCCGGCGGCCTCGATGACCGTGTGGGAGAACACGCCAGGCGGGTCGCGCACGCCCGGGGGCAGCTCGGTCACGATGTAGTGGGTGGCGCCCTCGGGGAAGGGGCCGCGGGACTCCTGCACCATGGCCTGCACCAGCTCCTCCGTCACGATGATCTGCGAGATCTCGCCATCCGGCTCCGCCAGGTCCACATGCGGGCCGGCCGCTGCGGCCTGCTGCATGATGATCTGCGCGCCCTCCTGGGCCAGCATGTGCACGGCGCCCCCCTCGTTCACCACCACCTGCGTGACACCCTCCTTCGCCAGCGGGCCGCCGGCCGGCTCGCACACAGCGAACTGCAGCACGCCCTGCACCACCTTCTTGAAGGCCACCTGGGCGCGCTCCGGCGGGGCGACGAGGGCCGCGGGCCGCACCACCTGGGTCAGCACCTCCACGGGCTCCGCCGCGGCCGGGCTCTCCTGCAGGTCGTGGAACATGTGGATCTGGGGCGCCTCGGGCGGGGCGGCGAGGGGCACCTCCTGGCCGGGCAGCTGGACCAGCACGTCCCTGGGGCCGGGGTGGCCCTTCTCCTCGGGCCCTGCCCGGCCGTCGACACCCCCCAGCTCAGTGACCGCACACAGCAGGGCGTCCAGGGCGGAGGCCGTGTCGGGCGGGGGGACGCCAGCCTGGGCCAGCTGCACCAGGTCCTGCTTGGTTACCTGCTGGATCACGGCCCGGCCCGGGCTGAGGGGCTCCTCCACGCCGGGGCCGTCCATGGAGGCGCCCACCACCACCACCTGCGTGGCCGCGTCCTCCAGCTGCTCGGGCAGGACGGCCCCGGCGGCCCCTCCGCCCACCTGCGCCCCCGCCTGGCTGCTGGCGATGAGCTGCCCGTCCTCCGTGATGTGCACCACCCGGGCCACCTGGCCGGCCAGCGCCAGCGTCTGCAGCGTGGCCGCGGCCGTCTCCTCCACGGAGGTGTCCAGGGCGAACTCCCCGTCGTAGCCCTGGATGATGATGACCTGCTGCACCTGCTCGGGCGCCGCCTGCCGCTGGCTGCCCCGGACGGGCCTGTCCTTCACCGGACACTCGTCCGCCAGCCCGGCCGCCGTGAAGGGGCTGTCCGTCTCCACGAAGGTGGCGCCCTGGCCCTTGAGGCGGCACTCGTAGGACTTGGAGACGATGCCTGCGGGAGACAGGGCAGTTAGGCCAGGCACGCGCTCAGCCGCCCCACCGGTCGAGCCTGCAGCCGCCTCCGGGCCCTGCGGGGAGCAGCTGGACAGGCCCAGGACACACATGTGGTGTGCACGTCCGGCGCGGGCGGCCGCTTCTCAGCCCACCCCACACGTCTAACTGCGGAGGCGTCGCAGGGCGGGGGCGGCCCCTTGGGCCCGCAGGGAGAGCTGTGCGAGCGCCCGGCACGAGGCGGTGCGTGTGCTTCTGCTGCGGAGCGCTGACGCAGCCCGCAGCGGCTGAGACCCGCGGGCGCTCACGGCGGGTCCCCTCAGCCCAGCCGGCACTGGCCCTCAGCGAGCAGGTGGCCACGGTCCCTGCGTGCTGAGTGTGCAGACAGCCAGGGCCGCTCTGGCCCTGGGGACAGGACAGCAGGACGTGGGGCGGGGAGCCGAGAGCGCCCGCTGCATCTACTTGTCTTAAACCCGGCCCGGCGTCCGGCGGGCTGCACGTGTGCAACACGGCACAGGTGTGCACAGGTGTGCCCGCGCTGGGCCACTGCCTTGGGTGCCGGCCGGTCAGCAGGAGCTGGCATGCAGGCCACGTGGGACAGAGCATTCAGGAAGGGTGTGAGAGCCAGCGGCCCAGCCCGCGGGGCTGGCCCGGGGTCCCAGCAGGGGGTGAGGGGCCCGGCCTGCTGAGCTCGGACCGGGCTCCTGATGCCTGTGAGAGAAGCCACCTGCTGGATGTTTCTAAGCGGGAAAATAAAACAAATATCTCTATTTTAGTATTTAACCTAGAGCACACGTATCATCCTCTAGTCCCCAATTCCCAGTTGCCCTGGGGTGCAAGACAGGCGGAAACGGGAGGGAGGGGTAGTGGGGACGGGCCTGGGGCCAAGGGGCAAGAGGCCGAGGAAACTGGGGCCCCCAAAGCAAATGCAGGTGGCTGCCTTGCCACCCACCCACGGCGCCCACCGGAAGCACCTTCAGGCCCTGCACCCCTGCTTCCGACACCCAGTCACCCAGCGGGCAGGACTCCGGCAGGTGAGCCGTGACCGGGCTGGCTTCCTCCTGTTCCAGAGAGGCCCCAGTGGCACTGGGGCAGGGGAGGAAGCCGGACGGGAGGGAGGGGGCCCCATGTGGGCAGGGCAGCGAGGCAGGGCTCGGCACCCCTCCTCTCTGGGTGGCGCTGGGGACTAGGCCGATGCTGAAGGGGAGGGTAAAAGGTGCCCGAAAAAAGCCGACTCGCTAAACAGTATTATTTTCTTCTTTAAATTCAAGATTTCCCAGGGCCCCCCTAGCGGCGCAGGGGCTAAGTCTCAGCACTGCTAAGCTGTCCCCAGCCACTGCGGCCTGAGTTCGACCCAGCCAGGAGCTGACCACCAGGCGCAGTAGACCTCTCCTGCCTCCGCGGCGCCCCTTCTGCTCCCCGTGCTGTCTCTGGGGAGCCCTGTCACTGGCCGTAACTCTGGCCTGCGCCCCGTTCTTGCGTGCATGAATAAACAAACACATGGCGAAGAAACGGCTCGAGCTTTCCCCTCTTGCTCTACCCTCTGGCAGGCGAGGAGGGGCACGGCTGCGCGGGAGCATGCCGGGCGCCCCTGCTGTCCTGCGCCGCATTCGGGGATGCCCCACCTTCCTCTCACGGGTCAAGCCCTTTCCAGACAGCGCCAAGGGCCAGCAGACGCCACTCGGCACCTACATGCAGGGCTCGCTCCCAGGCCTCCCGGCTGGAGAGCTCCCAGGCCAGGCCTGCCGCCGTGCGGTCCTTCTCCGAGAGGACACACCTGGCTCACGCAGCTGCAGGCGGCTCAGGCTGGAGCCACGTGTCACACCCTCGCGCCGGGCGGCCTGCAGGCCCGTGCCCAGCCTACAGTCCGGCACTCACTGTTCCCTGTCCAGAGCCAAGGAGCCGCAGGGCCTCCTCCCGACCAAGGCCAAGGCCCGCTGAGAAGACCCAGGAGGGACCAAGGCCCAGAGTGCACTGCGGGGTGGTTCTCCCAGGGCGCTGCAGCCAGCCAGGCCTGGCTGCTGGTGGGGAGCTGGGCGTAGCCTCCACCTTCAAGGCCAGCTGGACCTGCCCGAGGAGCGGCCAGCACGCTCCTTCTCAGACACACCAGCAGAGTGGAGGAGGCAAGGGGCTAGGGTGCTGGGAGGCCGTGGGTGCACGCCCCTGGGGCTCTGCAGGCTCCAAGGGGTCACGAGGCCTCCCGTAGACACTTCTTTCCCCATCTCTCAACAAAAGAAAAACACCCTCCACCCTCGGAGGTCAGCTCGAAGGCCAGCGCGAGGCTAAGGACGCGGGTCCGGGAAGAGCTGCTGGACCACCACGGAAGCCCGGCCTGACCACACCCTCCTCCTGCGGGCCTGGGGCAGGCTGGGCGCGAGCCGGCGAGGCGCGGCGGGAGCAGGAGCCGGCGGACAGCGCCCACCGCCCCCTGCTCAGCCCAGCCCGCCAAGCGGGGCCTCCAGTGCTGCCGCCACCCCCGCGTCCCGCCCCAAGCGGGCATCTGCTGGCCTTCGGACGCTCCGAGCTGGATCCCGGCTGTTTCTGCTCATTCTTTAATTTCAAGGTCACCCTCACTCCAAGGTAGAGTTTGAAAAAAAAGAAAATGGACACAAAAATAAAGAAGGCAGCCTTCAAACAGCCTCCCTCTCCGATTAATCAGAGGACGCCTGCGTGCTGCGGGCCGGGCGATGGCCGCAGCGGGGGGAGGATGGGCGAGGCTGCTGGGAGCTCGGTGCCCTCCTCGCCTGCAGCCGGGCGGAGCTCTCCTGGGTGTGGAATTATCCTCCGAATCCCTCGCAGCCCCGGTAATTATGCTCTTCTGAACTACTTACTGAATTTATTTGAATCCAGAGGTGGGTTAAGCCACTTCCAGACCATTAAAGTAAACTACATGGGTAAATACCGCTGTCACCACGGCTGTGATGAAGCTTAACACCACCAACATCTTAACCCCGCGCTGCCGCCCGCTCCTCCATCACAGTCCATAAATGCGACTGCAGGTCCATCCTTTGATTCAGCAATTTAATAACTTCGAGTGCTGTCAGTACCGCTTTGAAAAATAGCACCTATAAAATGTAACAGCCTCAATCAGATTGAAAAAGATTCACCCACTGAAGATTCTTCCATTTCGACCATAATGAATTAATGTGGAGCTATGGAGAAGTTCAAGTGTCACTGAAACGAATGTGGGTCTCGGCCGAACTCCGCTTTCCAGCCGGGCTGCGGCTGAGACTCCCCGGCTCGCCGACTTCCATCTCCATGGTCTTCCTCGCAAACACTGCCCGCTGCTGGCCGGGGTCCCGGGGCCGGGGCAGGGGCTGAGGGCCTGTCCCGGGGACCGGACCGCTGCAGCCCCAGACCGCACCACGTGCTGGGGCACCCCACGGGGCTCAGCACAGCAAGGTCGGCCCTGCGGCTGTTTCCCACAGGACAGCAGGAGGCTCTGAGTGCAGAGGCGACAGCTCGCGGGGCACACGGACACCTGGGGGCATAAGCGGGGGCCCTGGGGCGGTGGGCTGCTCCCGAGGGAAGGCATCTCCAGCTAGGCCCGCTCCTCCGAGGTCATGCGGGCCCAGTCCCCCCAGGGGGCCTTTCTGGAGAGGGCAGAGCTGACGGCACCAGCCCCGTGCAGTGTGGGTGCGCTGGGCCGCTGGGCTCTGGGGCTGGCCCGGCCGCCGCGGCCAGTCCGCCCACTCTGGGTGGCCGGGGCAGGCCTCGCACCTGGGTGCGCCCGGCCCGCACGTGCTGTTCTCCCGTCACGGTCATCGTTCTTCCTGTAGAATAAATACCTTACGCTTTTGTTAAGCTTACATTTAATTAAAATGTACAGAATTTGTGCGGTAAACTCGAATGAAACAAATAAAACAAGGGCCCCCTCTCTTGAAGGCATACGTTGTGAATGAAAAATGTCATTACAGACTAAAAAATTTTGCAGTAAACAGGGCCTACAGAGAGAAGTTTCCCCTGTAATGACATCCATAAAATACACAAATGGCACTTTTAGTACCATCCTGAATATGGCATTTTCTGTGCTCTACACACAATCTAAATGGTTTGATCATAGAGCATAATACTCCATTGGGTTTATAGAACAATCAATGTTCCATAAAATGATGTATTTATCCAATAGTAGGCTCAGCGGTTACTGGCGTATGACATTGTGGGACACAGGCCTGGGCCCTCGCAGCCGCGCGGCTGTAAAACTTATCTCCGCCACCTCAACAACTTCATCTCATCTGCGTCAAGTAATTTGTTGAAGCCTCAGCTTGGCTTAAAAAAAACTTGTAATAAAAATTCATAGAATTTTCAGGAGAATGAAAGCCGGTGACAATAGAAAGGTCACATTGTGTCTCCACTAAAGGGGTCAGAGGTGGCGCAGTTCTGAAAGCGAAAGTAGATTTCATGCCTCGCCTAGCAGATAAAGACGGCATTAGGGCCGCCTGCACAGCTCCGAGGCCGCCGCTGCGTCCCGCGTCCCAGCGCCCAGTGGGTGTGGGCCTGGGCTGGGGGTGCACCTGGCGCCCCGAGGGCGGGGGTGCCGCAGGGAGGGCTGGGCGCTCACGCTCATAGCGGGGGCGCCTCCAACGGTAAGCTACTGATGTTAAAAAAGTAACACTTTTCATAGAAAAATTTGGGGCACAGGTGACACTATAACTTTTCTTCACTTCAATTTTCAGATATAGTTTTAGCCAGGATGTTAAGAAATCATACTATTAAAATGAAACAACAGTAACAGGTTATACTAATAAATTAGAGCCAAATTTTAATGTCATACAACCTTAAAAGTTTCTCAGGTGAAAGCAAGAAAAAATGACAAATTAAAATTCAATGAAATAGAACCTTCTAGAAGTTTAAAGCAGGGAATAAGCTCTTTTCCAATAGCAGCTGCCAACAGCTCAGGCAGTGGTCAGCACTGACCCCCGCGTCCAGGGCGCTCATTCCCAGATGGGGTTTCTGCAGCCCCCCCCAACAGCCCCCTGAAGCCTGTGTGGGGAGCAGAGACCCCTGCTCAGAGGCCCCCCACCCCCGTGCCCTGCCACCTGCCCTGCGGGCCGCAAGTGCAGCCTCGGTGCAGGCCGGCCTGTGTGGGGAGCCCCGCCGTCGTTTCCGAGGGCCCCCGGCGCACCCTGGTCGGTGCCGCTGCAGCTCGCCGAGGCGTCCGGCTCGCTCCGGGACAGCCTGCCCTGCGCCGGCCTGGCAGCCCAGCCCTGACCTGCCACCAGTGTGACCAGGAGGCCCGGACGCACCTGCTCTGAGCCAGTGGCAGCGCGGAGGGCAGGTCCGCGGGCCCCAGCACAGCCACTGCCCTGGCGGAGACGTGCGGAGAATCATTTTTCTGAGGAAAATGAACTGACGCCCCGAGATGCGTCCCCAGGGAGCTGCCTGGCGCAGGCGGGAGGAGGGACTCGTGGGGGAAGCCGAGACACCGGCAGCCAAGCTCAGGCCCTTTTCCCTAATCACAGGTCAGTATGACACTTAGCACCGGTGTGCCCAAAAATAATCACGTCAGACCCAGGAAGAAATCCCAAGAGACTCAGGAGACCGAGCGCAGACTGATAGCAGGCTGGAAGCGCAAGACCGCCGGTCTCCAGCTGCACCGGCCGTCTCCACGGTCTGGGTACCTCCGCGGGCACTGGAGAGCGGCAAAGAGTAAAAGACAATATTTTACCTTTAAAGTCACAAACCCGCGCAAATGTTGTGCTGCAGCGGCCCTCGGGTATATATTATCATTTGCACGCATGAAGATCTAACAGTAATGGGAGTCGGGCTCACAAATCTCACTCAGCCGCGCAGGAACGGCCCTGTAAGGTCACCTGGCAGCTTTCCGGGAGGGGCGCGCGGAGGCGTGGCTCACCGCTTCCCGCTGCCAGGCCTGGCGCCCACCGCCCAGCCCAACCCTGGCGGCCGGCGCGTGACGGCGCTGACCTTGGGCCTCGAGCCAGGCCTGGCCTGCCCGCAGGCCCCGACCTTCCTGTGCCCTCGAGGGGCTGGGCCGCCGCCTCACTGGCGCTCGGGCAGATGCTGCCATACACCCTGCCTGCGGCGAGGTGAGAGCGGGGCGCCGGTGCTTGGCCCCCAGCAGCGCCGCTGGGGTCAGGCAGCCCGGGCCAGGCCGCAGGGGTCTGCCCTCAGCGCTCTCTCCGGCCGCCTGGCCCTGCCCCTGCCCGTGTCCGTGGGGATCGGGCAGATGGGGTGGGAAACTCGCTGCCACACACCTGCCTGGGCCGGGCCAAGCCAGTGGCAGGTCCTCAGCCCGCAGACACTGACATCTTCCCGGGCCTGGACGGGGCAGAGAGCGAGTCGTGTCCCCAGAGGCCACCCTCCCACCGCCTGTGCCAGAGAGGGGCTCAGGGCCGCACGGTCGGGGCCACCCTGCTGCTGGCCTGCCCAGGCCTCGCGTGGCTAAGGCCCCACGCTTCCAGGAGGCCGGACGGGGCCTCAGCGCACGCTGCACCGCAGGGCCGGCGGCGGGAAGGCCGGGGCGGCACCTCGGCCAGGCCGCTGACCGCGACCCTTTGTTTCCCGGCAGCCGCGCCGCGGGCCCGCCCACGTGTGGGCACGTTCTGGCTTCCCTCGCTCCGGCGCCTCGGTCTTTCCTGAGGAAATGAGCAGAAGCAGACATTTGTCTTCATTGCAGACACTTTCGCGCGAAGGTAAAAGCAGCCGCTCCTCAGCAACAGCACAGAGGCGCCATTAAAATCGAATTTACAGTAAACAGAACCTGCAGCTGGGCAGAGCGCGCGCTGTTAGTGTTTTAATTATCAGCAAGGCTTCTGGAGGCCCCACATCTGCTCCGCGCCGAGGCGCAGCTGCTCCAGCGCGTGGAAGACAAAGCGGCTTCTCCTCCTGGGGGCCGGCGGCCCCGCGCAGCCACGGGGGTAAACTGAGGCAGCTGCGCAGGCGGCCTGGTGGGCGGGCGAGGGCGGGGACGCACCCTGTTTCCTCCTGAACGTCTTCGAAGTTTTCCTAAATAAGTTTACGTTAGATTTCAGGACGCACTCCCGGGACAGGGAGGCTGAACTGTAATTTCAAAAGTACCACACGAAAGGCAAATCTTGAAGCCCGAACTCTTGCTTTGAGGTGAATGAATAAAAGCAGAATGAGTAAAAATAAACCGCGCCTCCAGCCGAATGGGAGTCTCCGCTCACGGCGGGGGCAGGGCGGGCAGGCACTTGCGTCCAGAGGGGGTCCGTGCCCGCACCGAGACGTGGGGCCAGGCCGGGCTGCACCCTGCGCAGCAGAATGGCCCTGACTACCGCCTGGCTGAGGAGCCGGCCGGGCTCAGGGCAGCCCGCCTTGCCGCAGCGAGCGAGGCCGAGGAGCGCGGTGCGTGAAGGGGGCCGGGCGGGCGCAGCCCAGGTGGGCCCCGAGGGCGGCCGGTGGGGGCGGCCACCTGGGCGCCGGTTCACACCGCCACACGTGGCAGGCCGTGTCCACCAGTGTGCCCTGGAGCCCCGCAGCACCGCGGAGGGGTGTCGGGCCGGCCCTGGTGGCGCCTTCTCGGCCTGGCGTCACCCACAGGAAAGCTGCCCCCCACCGGTGGGGGAGGCCGCAGCCTGCGGAAGGAGTGGTACCACCTCCTGCCTGGCTTCACCCCTCTTACAATTTGAGGGGTGGAGAGGGCAGGCGTGGACGAGCCCCCGCCGCGGGCAGCTGGCCACGCGCACGCAGCGCAGTGCAGCCGCCACGCTCGGCCTTTGGGGTCCTGTCAGACGTCAGATGCGGCTGCGTCTGGAGCAGGGTATGCGGTACCTGAGCGTGATGCCCACCCTGACCCCCGCGCCGCCGGCCCAGGGACGCCTCGGGCACTCAGCCTCGAGCCGGGAAGGCGGAGGAGCCCTTTCTGCCTGGTTCACAGACACGTTCTGTTCTTCCAGCAGCCCGACCACCAGAGCGGCGCTGAGCACCAACTCCTCGCTTACTGCAAGACACCCCAGGCTACTGCCAGAGGGCAGGGGAGCGGGGGTGGCTGTCCACGCTGGCCGTGACTGGTGCCGGTCCCCCTCGCTGGCGCACCGGCCATCCTGGGGTGGAGAGGTCACAGCTCACTGGGCACACACTACCCAGGCGCCTGCAAGCAGGAGCATCTTTGAAAGGCATCACGAAATGTCTGGAACTGCCACAGAGATTTCAGGAAGCCCCGTGGACACAGCCCATAGCAAGAAGGGAACCCCGCAAGGACCCCAGCACCACATGGCCCCAGCCGCCGGGGACGCGGCCTGGCTGCCGGGCCTCCCACGCACGCCCCGCTGCCCCTGCAGGTGCCCTCTACCCCAGCCTGTCCTGACGCTGGCCATGGGGACTGCCTGCGGCCCGGCCGGCACCCCCCGTGCGACACGGGGCCCAGCGTTACCCGGCGCAGACGCGGCCGCTGAGCCCCTCTCCCCACACGCCCTCGCCACCCTGCACCTGCCGGCCTTGAACCTGCCGTGTGCAGCATCGCACCCAACTGCCCCGCCGTGCGGAGGCCTCGCCCGGGGCAGTTTCCCTGCGGTTTGACTGGCTCAAACTTGGCCGGGACATCAGGAGGGGCAGGGCCGCCATGGCGGGATCTCCAAGCACCGGCGTGACTTTGAGCCGGGACCGTCACAGGAAGCATGTGCAGGAGAGGGGACGGTGAGGTTATTTTTTTTTTAGCCTTAAATTGAAGACTTCGGGGGGAGGGGGGCCGAGGCAGTGAGGCCACGGAAGTCTTCCTTGCCGCTCCGAAGTACAAGACAGACCGAAAGGGCAGCTGTGCTGGTGGCCCCGGGCAGCACAGCCACAGCTGCCAGCCCCCCGCTCGCTTCTCGGGCGAGCAGCTCCCCACTCCTCACTCAGGCACCAGGGCCGGCACAGCGCCCCGCATGGCAGCGGCCCCAGAACGGACCTGTTCCGGAAAGGCGGTGCCGTCCGCCCCCTCGGGTGCGGGAACAAACCTCGCAGCCAACACCTACCCTGCCACGCTGCGTGGCCGACTACGTCCTCAAGCGTGGACATCGCGGACTCAGAGGTCTGCACAGCCCCGTGTCAGGCCCCACGTGGCCTCCACGAATTCCTCCCGACCGCCTGAATGGAAATTCAGGAACCTCGAGAGAAGCCAGTTCATCACCCGCAGACACTGTGCACGACAATGAGCACGGGGACATCCGTTTGTGCACATGGCGGAAGCCGCCGTCAACGACGACGTGGCCGTGCTGTGAGCCGTGGCACTGGGGCCTTCGCCTGTGAGGCTGGCACGGTGCCTTGCAGGCTCTGTTTCACGTCACGAAGCTCCAGCCCCACCGGAGCGACGTCCTCACCGTCTGAGGGCCCACGAGCAGGTGCCGAGACTGGCCAAGCGCTGAGCCGAATGCCCTGCCGCCGCCAGGAAAGGAACTCGGACGCTGGACGGCGCCGTGACCCTGCGCGAGCTGACGGCGTTAGCACCGTCCTGGCCAGAGCGAGTGGCTGAACCCCCGGAAGGCGCGAGGCTCCGGCACACGCTGTGGCGAGAGGACCCTGCGGCACGGCAGACACGCGCTTGCTGCCCACGAGCTGAACACGCCTGCACCACGCACCCACACGTGCTGCGGGCACGGCGCGCCTCGCTCTGCCCAGGAGCAGCCTCGGCCGCGGCGCAGGCCCGAGTGGGCGCAGCCGTGCCCGCCGGCTGGAGGATCTCCGGACGCAAACGGGCCCTTGCTCCTGGGCAGAGCGCTGGCACCTGTGCTCCTCAGGGGACAACAAGAAGTCCAAAGCACGGTGCGACCACGCCACGGGGAGAGGGCGCCGCGGGACAGCGGGCACGCGGGGCTGGCCTGGGGCTGCGGGCGGCGACGCGGGTCTGAGCGGCGGGTGGCCACGCTGGGCGTGTCACCGCCCGCACCTGCAGAGACCCGCTCTTCTACATGTGACTTACATCTCCACTTAAAGAAAGGGAGCGGGGGCTGTCAAAGTCGGGGCGTCTGGCCCTGGCTCAAGTGCTAGACACGTCCCCCGCCAGCAGCGCCCCCACGCCCACGGTCACGCGAGCCGGCGCCCCTCCTCCGTCTCGGGACACCAGAGCCCCTCTCGGGCTCACGTCTTCAGCACCTGCAAACAGCCCCCTGTGCCCAGCCTGGGGCGGCTTGGGTCTGGCAGCCGCGCACCGCCGGCTGTACCTCACGCACGGCTGGTCCTGTTCAGCGACGACACAGAACAGGCCGTGGAGCCCGGGCACCGGGTACAGCAGAGGCCGGTGTGCCCCCCCGGGAAGACACGTGTGTCCCCCGAGCCTCTGGGTCTGAGGCCGCTGCGGCGTGGCCGAGGGGATCTCGCTGCTGTCTGTGCCTGCGCGCCCTCTTAGAGGCGCGTGTTTCACATGAACACGGGCCACTGCTTGGCCACCAGATGGCTGCAGTGGCGGTCAGTGAAGACCCTTGTTCTATGTCTCCTGCTCATCCTTCAGCTACACGGGCTGACACCCGCTCTCTCCTTGCGCCTGGTGCTCACATGTTCCGTGTGCCGGGGCAGGCGGAGGTGCGGGCCTCAG
The DNA here is from genome assembly GCA_019455555.1 of Galemys pyrenaicus. Taxonomy (NCBI): domain Eukaryota; kingdom Metazoa; phylum Chordata; class Mammalia; order Eulipotyphla; family Talpidae; genus Galemys; species Galemys pyrenaicus. The sequence goes on from JAGFMF010012294.1 coordinate 2,058,833, forward strand.
CGCCTCCTCCGGCATGCGGGTCTCGCGGTCGTGAAGTCCCATCGGGCACGGGCTGGCGTGCAGGGTCCTGGCGTGGGCAGAGCGCAGGGAGCGCCCAGCCGAGCAGGGCTGCGCCTCGGTGGCAAGGTCCCCGCTTGCCGCGGCCACCTGCCGGCGCACTGTGTGCTCAGGGGGGTTTCAGGCAGCTCTAGATCAAACCCCAGCTGAGCTTGGCTGGACTCGCCGGCCACTTTGCTGGTCCAGAGGGTCAGCATCTGTCTTGAGGGCGGGGCGATGGCACCAAGTGGGACGTGGGAGTGTCAGGAAGTGTGGACACCCCCTGGGCACACGTGCTTCTCGTGACTGCGGGGTCAGCGTGCAGGCTCCTCATTTCTTTGAGAATCACCTGCTTCTGCAGTAACTTCGGCTCCTGGAGGCCAGCATCCCCACCCCCACCCCCGCCCCCGCCAGGGCAGCGCCTCGGGGCACACCCATCTGCCGGCCAGGCGGTGTCCAGAGCCGCGGCCACGCCAGGCTGGCTCTGGAGGGCCGTGCACCGCGCAGGGCCCGCGACCTCACTGACCTCAGCTAATTTGCTGCGGCCACACCGAGGAGGCACGAGGGTGCATTGGGGCAGGCTGCAGAGCAGGGCAGAGAGGGCCTCCTGCAGCAGCTGAGTCAGGCTCTCGGCTCCCAGTCACTAAGGAGCTGCGGTGCCCGACGGTTCGATTATCTGTCGCGTGCTAGAAGCTGAGCACAGCCAGCTGACCCCGAGACTGAGACTCTGTGCAGCAAGGGGCCAGGCCTGGGACACCGGCGGGCGTGGACGCGCAAAGCCACCCAGCGTGGGTGGAGCACATGGCGGAGAGCCTCTTCCCTCGCCTCTTTAGGGCAAACTGAGCACGGCAGAGAACCCAGAGGCGCTCAGCTCAGGTGTCACCTGCAACGAGCCTGTCTCCATCAGCATCCGGGCCCAGACCTGGTCACTCCTCCAAGCACAGAGTCGCACCGGGTCCCCCCAGTCGGCCACAGCCACTTCACCCCAGTCCCTGAGAGCTGCCTGAGGGGTGCAACAGGAAGGAGCATGGGGAGCAGACATCGGTGACGTCCATGTCCAGTCCGCCCCGGCCCCATGGCCGCCAGATGCCACTGGCAGCTGGCTTACGGTGAGGAGAAATCCAGCGTAAGACCCGGCTCGGTTTGGGAAAAACGAGATTCACCCAAAAAAGCTTCCCTGGGGAGATGTAGGAAACTGAGCCTTTTCTTTAGGACTATGATTTTGGAACTGTAACCTGCATCGATTCAGATTACCATCAAATGCCCGAAATCAAATGTCAAGAAAGACTCACTCCAGGACGGGTCAAAAAGGGGAGCGAGAGAAGCCAAAGAAAGAAATGTTGGCACCTCTGTTTGGAAGTCAGTTAAGAGATAATGTGCAAAATTCAAAACTTTCAAGTATTCATAAGATATAAAAAAAACATTTAAAACAAATGATTTGACAGCTGCAAATGCAGGATAACACCTAGTTGAATTATAGAAACAGTGTGGATAATTACTTTTTTCAAACGTTAGGGCTCTGTGGACCAAGGTCCTGTCTGAATTTCCCTGCAGCACAGTTAATGTGCAATAATCCAGACCCCGCTGTCACATCACCCCGAGTCTCTTTATCATCCACACATCAGGAAGGATGATGAGAGGCGGCCGTGATTCCAGCAGTCTTCCTTTGAAGGATCCACACGTTAATTACTGCACTAATTATGGTTTTTGAATAACTAACTGAAGTAAGCAGCCTATGGGAGGTACAGGCATAAACCTAAGACTGAGAAAATACTAGTTACTGAATCATCAGTGTAAACTGACACATCGAACAGGTTTAAAAGAAGTGGAAGCAGGAGATTTTAAAAGACAAGCATCTTCAATAATTAGGGCTCCGTAAAGCAAAAAGAAATGTTATTTCTTAATGGCAAGTGCATTTAAACTGTTATCCAGAGATCTGAAGGTAAGCCTGCTTAATTCACTGCTTCTTCTTTTGTTATTAGGAAAACATAATTGTTCCAAATAATTAGCACTAGAATACATCACAAGCTGACAACAAAATTATAGAAATCTTCATATTCTGATCCCTCTAGCTGGCTATTAGGAACAGTTTCTGATCATAACCCATTAGTTGAAGTGCTGTGAGCTCCTGATTGCCACGAGATAACCTCGGATATCTGCCTAAGTTAACAGCCCCTATTTATTCAGAGTTTTCTTGACAGTAAAAATTGCTTCGGATTTTTACAGCTGCCACACAAAAGAACGGGACTGGATGGGGGCGCTGGGAAGACGAGGTGATAAAATAATTGAAACGCGGGTTTTAAATACACTCTTAACTCCTAGGTTTTTAGGCGACGATGTGAAGAGGCACTTGCCAACTTCAGCAGCGGCGCCCCGCTCCCGTGCGGCGCCCTCGAGTTCTCCTTAAGCTCCACGGAGACGGTACCTCTGACACGCCTTCGTTTTGGACCTGCCTTTTATTACCCGAGGGAGCGTCCCCATTCGGGTGCTGGCGCACACCTGGGCCTGTCACCGGCTGCCGTGCACTAGCGCAGGGGCGGGCAGCCCCGGGCCGGGCAGAGGTGCCGCAGGCACGGGAGGCGGCGCGCACAGAGGGGCCCTGCGCCGGCCCCGCTGCCGTCACCGCGTTACCTGCCCTGGAAGGCCCAGCCGCGGGCTCTGCCTGCTCCCAGCAGCGGCGGCCGAGGCTTTCTGGAAGCGAACTCGCGGCCCACGAAAATGTGCCGGGGCCGCGGGGCGCGGTCGTCCCCGCGCCTTCTGGGCTACTTCGGAAATTCTTCTGCGCTGACGGCTTAGCGGATAAAACCGCAAAGCTTTCTGTTTTATCTCACGAGGGATAACTTTGACTACTCCGGTAATTAATGATGTTGGAGAGTAATATGGATTTTCTGTTAAGATTTGAGTTTGAAGTTAATTAGTCTTCACGTTATGATTTGCTGATTAATTATGGATATTTAGTTATAAAGAGAGATGTTAATTATTAATCTCAAAAAATCATCTAGAGCAATTAACTAAAACTTTGACATCAGTTAAAATTCCCATTGAGTATAACTTCTCGGATTATCAATTACCAGGGAGCCCGCGAGGAGGGCCGTGGGGGAGCCGCGGGGGCGGGGGGTGCTGGGGGTTTCGGGCGGGGACGAGCCCCCTGGTGCGTGAGGGCCCCTTCGGGCGTGACCCGGCCCCGAGCTGGCCGCGCCCCCAGACCGAAGACCTCACCCGCAGGGCTCCACCCAGCCAGGCGCATCCGCGTGGCCCTGAGATCTTCATCTTCGCTGCAAGAGCCCCTGTGTCTATGGCGACAATGCCGCAGCCCCAGCCCTAATTAGTGCTCTAATTCGTAGATCTTGAAGTCACCTTTGTGGCTAAAAGAATTTCTTTTTCCCTCCTCTTTCCCCCCTAACCTGTCAGCAACGCAGTCTCCGCTATGGCGAAGGGGAGGAAGCTGTGATTAAGCAGAAGGGTTAAACCCAACAGCATCATGGGCACATCGCTGTCCTGGAACTTCCCCTGGAACAGAGACTCTGAGCAGGATTCTGTTTACATTATCTCTAGATCATCTTGACAATATTTATTCTCTATTTACCTAAATGAGGCAATATGATGATATTTATTGCTCGGAATGGCTAAATATAGACTTTTCTTGAGCACTCAGTACCAGAGTGGGAGGTTTCGCTCTAATCTACATCTTTAAACTGACAAGCTGGAGAATTCCTAATGAATGCCTCCTTTCATCTGGATGTCTGTGTGTATTTGACAGTATAAATATTTAGCAATATCGGAGTCAGCTTGTGATTTTACCCAGATGGACTGATTGATGTCTTGGCTACACATTGCCAAAGACAATCCGTGCCGTTACATAAGCAATTTCCCTCTTACTTCCTAAGAAGCAATTAGGCGGCCAGAGGCAGCAACCCCAAAATAGTAGAAATACTTCTGGTACCAGCTGACAAGTCTAAGGGATAAATAAAATATGGTACTTAAATTATTACCACTTTACTTTCATGAATCACGGGATTAAAGCTTTCACTTCTAAAGTACATATAAATTGCAGGGTTTCTTATGTCTGTAATTTGCAAGAATCTAAGTTAAAATACCAGCTAATCAGTCAACTCACATTCACCTTGGGAAAAGTACCACCCTTTCTTGTCATTTTTGTAAATTGCATGCCTAAGCACCAATGTTATTTTGAGAAGAAAAGTCGCTTGTTGTCAATAACGTATATTGCAGTCTAGTTAAAACAACATTTGTTAGGGTTTAATCGCAAATGTAATCCTCTTTTAAAGTTTAGACAGAATGCTCACAGAAATTCAAGGGGCAGATAATAAATCATCTCCCTCATCCTGGGTGGGGACAAGGTACGCCCGATTCTCCCAGGTAGGTCGCCTAACAACAAACGGGGTGATTCTCTCCGGTGAAACTGAGGCTCCCCGATCAGAAAGGAGGTGGGGTGCCGCCCCTCCGAGGCAAGGGCTGTCCTTTTTATAAATCTGTCGGCACCGTTTTCTTCTCCATAAATCACGATGAAAACGAAAGTAGGGAATTAAAGTATTTTTCTCATCACACGGTAATCCAGCTGCAAAGGCTGATAAGCTCTTGCTGAGACTCAGTGTGGGTTTGGGGGAGCTCAGCCCCAGCTCCGTGCCGTCCCCTCGCCGGCGGAGTCCCCAGCCAGCGTGACTGTGGGAGGGGCTTCCAGGGGGCGGCTGCTGGGGAGCCAGAGCCGCTCTCATTCCTGGCCCCGCAGAAGCCGTGCGTCCCCGCGGTGCCGTGGCTCCCGGCCGTGGCCAGGCCTGCTGGCTTGAGTCACTGTGTTCTCTTACCTCGCCCCAATCTTTGTACAACCCATGCAATAACCCAGGAGCGAGGGCAGGCTGGGCGTTACTCTTCTCGACACTAACACCTGCAGACCCTGTTCCGGGGAGAGCCCTCTCCGATCACACGGTAGCTCAGCTGACAGCACCCTCGCAGCCGCGAGCCGGCACCTGTGGTGTAGTCCAGAGGCCAGTGGGTGCCATGCCCACTGTGAGCAGACCTCGGATTCCCGGGCGAGCGGTCTGGCGTAACCACAGCAGTTCTGGGAGCGGGGCGCGTGGGTCACGCACCTTCTTGTGCATGCTGGCTTCTTATTTCTGGAAAAAGGATTCCGCGTCTGCTGCCTGCCGATGAAAGCAGAGGTCTCTGGCGTGATGTCTATTGGGTGTGACTACTTATGAATTGGTTATTGACCAGCACCGCGCCAGGGTCTCACTGCGACCTGCCGGTGTCGGCCCGGGCCGCGCTGAGGCCCGTCAGCGCGTGGCATCACTGTGGCCTGCGGCCTCGTTCAGGACGGGGCGGGGCCAGCACAGCTCGGGGCACAGCACCTGCCTCCCGGCTGTGATGGGGCTACGGCGCCCCGGGGGCCCCAGGGCGGCAGAGCAAAGTTCTGCAGGAACAGCACTGGCTTTTTCCTTTCTTTGTTTTTTGTTTTGCCAAATTTTGTCACTGGGATGGAGGGATACAAAACACATCACCACTAGCCAGCCCAAAGTCTCCCGGCCCGCAGATAAATCAGCGAGGTGGCCGCGGCGACTTTGCGTGGGGCTGTGCTGGATGACAGATGAGACGCCCAATCGGCGACCAGTGAAAAGCCTCCATCTTTCCTCCACGGCTGAATATTACTTACTTTAATGATGTATAATAGCCTGCAACTACACTTAACCTGTGCAGTAAGTGGCAGCAAAACTGTTTACCCAGAGTTATGAAGAAGGAAACAGCAAATCAAGCAAAGGATCTATCTAGAGCGTGTGCATTAACCCCCAAGTGCCAGCCTAACTTCCCCCTAGAGACGACACACGACCGTCTCCCTCCCGCACAGCCGCACCGCGCCTCAAGTCCGAAGCCCAGGTGAAGAAGGGTGAGGACAACGTGCGCCTAATTAGTGCACCGGGAAGTTTAGGAAGGACTGAGTTTTGGTTCCGTTCTTGATAAAGCTGTGTCTACAAAAAAGGACTAACATTAATATATCCTACTGATGAGGCCGATTTAAAAAAAAAAATCCGTAAGAATCCCACACAAAGACAAATGAAAATATTTCACTTGCTTTAACACACATCAAGGATCAAGGACACCGAGTAGCTCCTGACCAAGTGCTCGGAAGTGTCTCTTGGCCGGTCGGCGTCCAGACCATCGGTCCCCACACACACGCCCCGACACGGACACGTGCGTGGGAGGCGCGCGGGGACAAGGCCGTCACTGCCCCCTGGGCAGGGAAGCCGACCGCTGCCCGTCAGGAGCTCCACACGCTGGACCTGACTGGTCACTGCCGCCCCTGCCATCTCCCCACACCAGATGAATACGAAGAACATAAAAATAATCCAGTTCACTGTAAATATTAATCACCTGGCTGAATGCGATTATCTCTCCGGGGGCCGGGGAAGGCGAGGGGAGTGGGCATGCTTTCTCACCCCTCCTTTTTCTCTTAAAGATGACATATCCCACAGGGAGCCACTGACAGAAAAACTAAGGACAGAAACTCTCTCCAAGTTTTGGGGGATGTGACTAGCCCCGCTGCCACGCTGGTGCCCCGTTTGCGCCAAAGGGCCGCTACGCTGATGCACTGCCCTCTGCCAGATCAGCACCGCACCCTGGTTCAGCAAACCCGGTGAGGACGGTGGCAAGAAATGACCGGCGGGCTCAGGCCTGCCTCGGCCTCTTTTTATCTGCCACCTCTCCCCCGCCAGCCCCATCGCTCTGAGCCCCTCTGAATCCCCAAAAGGGACGGGTGTCTATTTATTTCCCACTAGCTTACCGCTCTGTCTACTGCTGTCTGCACTAACTGGTACAAATCCAATTCATTCTTGTGACATAAAAGCACTGACACAGTGCACTTGTGCCCAGGAGAAAACAAAGTCGCTGACTGTAGGATGAGACCCAAAACCCGGCACTGGGGGAAGCGGCCTGCTGTCCTGCACGGCCCCGCCCAGGGCAGGGCTCGGCGCCGCATCACAGGGTGCACCACCCCATCAAAGGTGGGGGCCGCTGGATGGCAGGAGGCCACCGCGCCAGGCACACCCGGAGCAGAAGTGTGGGAACTCTCCTGGCGGAGCCGGGAGGGCGGGTGCGTGCAAAGGAAAAGCAGCCCGAGAGTCCAGCCGCTCGTTCCGTGCGGGCCGAGCGTGAGACCTGGGCTGGTCAGGACGTCCGAGCGTGCCCAGCTCGTGGGCAGAGCCCTGGCTTGAGGCAGCGGCAGGGCGGCCTGGGCCGGGGAGACGCCGGGCGTTGCGGGCGACGTCTGCAGCGAGCCCCTTCTACTCGTCTCCCTTCATGACAGAAACTTCGTGTCTCGGGATATGTAAACACTCGTGTTTGGGGGAATTTCAATTATGTAAATATCCTCACGGAGCTTGCTGGGCACTAACTTTTCTTTGCCAAGGGTAACATGTTTTCCTAGATAGGATGCTAGGAAGTGCCAGGCGCTGCAAACCCTATGGATTGTCATTGCCAAGTGCCTCTTCGCTCTGGGTCCAAATCTTAAAAAAACTCTAATACAAAATGATCCTGAAATCCTGTAATTGCCCACACTTCCTGGAACATTACCTTGTGTACAACTTCAGCTATTATTAAAATGGTCCACATTCCTGCCAGAAGTTAAGAACTTATCACTTGAAAATCACTGGCTAATCTAGCCTGTGCTAAGATGGATTTTTAATGAAAGTTTAATGAATGATAAATACTCGTTTCTTGATAAATGTTTAATTATGCCAATAATTACCAACTGCTGAAAACTACTGTTGTGTTAATAATGGCATCTTAGTACACAAGCGGTTTCATGAGTCATGGTGCTGTTAGGGATCAGAACTCCATCTGTCTGATGCAAACTAGCAAAACAAAAGTCTAATTAATATTTTGATCAATTTTCCCCACACTCTAAAGACTATCAATGTCCTTTAAAAAAATTGATCTGTTTGCTCTTTTCTGGAGACGAGGTCAGGAGAGGCAGTGCAGAGAGCTGCAGGCAGACCGGTGCACGCAGAAACGGGACAGGAGCCAGGTGTCCCTGGGGCCCACTGGTTCCACGCCCAGCCACAGCAGCATCCCGCGCGGCGTTTCATCACGTGGGCGGCTCTGAGAACGCCGACCACTGCGCCGCTTCACAGCACAGCAGACAAACGTCCCCGGCGCTGGCCGGGCCAGCTTCAGTGGTGGTGCGAGAGCCACACCTGTGCAGGAGGGCCCTGCCGGCGTGGGGACCGCTGCTGGCAAGGGGCTGGCCTCACAGGCCCGCCAGCCTGGTACCTGGACGACTGGGCTGACTCGGTCAGTGAGTGCCTGCTGACGGCTACCTGCTGGTCGCTCCGGTGGGGGCGGGGGGGGCGGTACCAGGACGGGCGCTCTGGACAGCCGGGAGGGGCAGGCGGGGCTCGGGATGGAGGCTCCCTGGTGCGGTGCGGAGCAGGCAGGGCCGGCCGGGCAGCTCGTCCTGCCGCCCTGTGGTCTGGGACCTGGCCTGAGGCCAGCTCAGCTGGCACGTCCAGGCCAGTGTCTGCAGCGAGGCCGCCCACTGCTCTGCCCATGCCGCACAGAGCGTGCCCCCAGACCCGCGATGCAGCACCAGGGAGGCCGGTGCGTGGGACAGGGCTCGGTCACTCTCAACGGCGCATCAGGCCACAGGATGCTGAGCAACGGCGGGCAGCCTGGCGCCGGCTCACGGCCACGTTCCCAGAATGCACCGCGGAGGCGACCCTCACCACGCAGCAACTCCCGATGTGCTCCGGACAGGGTCTGCCAGGCCCGGACCCCGACCCGCCGTGACCTGAGATGGCGCCAGCCGCCGGGGACCACCTGGCAGCAGCGCGCAGTCTCCGCACCGGACGCTCCCCGTGTAGAGCCACACTCGGGCACCGCGGGCCCAGCCCAGCTGCTGCCCTCCGCTTGGCCCTCCTCCAGCATCTCCTTCCCTCCAGGGTCACCTGTCCCGCCGGACCCGTCCGGAAGACGGCCCCTGCCTCCCGCGCACTGCCCCGCTAATGCCCAGGCCGCTGTCCACGGCGCCCTCGCGCTGGGCCCCACGTGTGCGCTGGCCCAGGCGACCTTCCCAGCCAGCGCAGCCCTCACACTACACACTCCAGCAGCCTCTCAGCGCTGCCCTGGCGCAGAAGACACAGCGGCTGCAGACCGCTGCTCCAGCAGCGCGTGAGGACGGGGTGCGCGAGGAGCGGCCCGGATCCCTTAGATGGAGGGCTGCCTGAGCCGGCTGAGCCAGCCTGGAAGAGCTGCGAGTTCACTCACGAAACGATGCACTTGTTTCGTGCAGCGGATTTCACTGACGTGATGGACACAACGAACAACCACCTCTGACAGCCTCACTAGTGGACCTTTACCAGGCGGGGCCATCACGGGGCCGTCACAGGCGGGTGTGTGGGAAGGACAGTAGAAACACAAAGCGTGGGCTGTCGGCGGCAATTCGGAGAGTCAGTCAGAAAGCAGTTCTGGGGCGGGGGGGCGGCAACGGGAGCTGCCTCTGGCTCCTCTTGGGTTCCCTTCGTACCTGCCCGCGCCAGGCACGCAACACCAGGGGCGCCCAACGTGGAGCTTCGCCAGATTACAGGGGCTCGGGTGAGGCACGTCAGACATCTGTCGTGCACAGGAACGTATTAAAATGTGCCTTTGTTGTCTCTTTGCTTAACAGAATGTTGTCGTGTTTCTGTTCGGGCAAGACAGAACTGCTCATCTCCCCCTCACGGCCCATCTGGTTTTTGCCCAAGCTGTTTGCCAGACAGAACTCTAAAGAGGGAGACGTGCTATCTGCAGTGGATGCTAACACCCCACGCCGTGCCGCTCACAGCAGACTGAAGCCCCGCGCGGCGCACCTGCCGACCCGGGCCCCACGGCCGGGGGCGAGGACGTGGGCATTACTCTGTGAGCGCCAGCACCCCATCTGGGGGCAGCCGCCAGCAGCACGTGGTCTGGAGAGCCCTCCGCAAGCAGTCCCCGGGGCGGGGCCAGCCTTCAACAGCACCCGCCACGCGGACGCCGCCGGGACTCTCCGGCCGCGGTGACCGGGCGGGCGGCGGGAAGGCAAGGCGGTCCCGGCACCGGGGCCGTGTGCCGTGCAGACCCGCACCTCAGAAATCAACATGGCACAACCCCATGAACCGCCACATCTATAACCCGACGCTCATATTCAAATTTTCTGTCTTAAGCTAAAGAAAGATTGAGCACCCTGCTGTTGTGTGGCCAAGATTGAGGAGGTCTCTCTGACATTGTTCAAAGTTTATGAAAATATATGAATGCTCAAATGTCATTGGCTTCGCGCCTCCAACAGACTGTGGTTTTATGAGAAATCAGTCTTTTAATCAAAATGATTGAATACCTTAAGGTCGAATCCAAAGATATCAGTTAATATCTAGAAACGTGCTATTTCTGCAAATTTTGCCAAGCTGTACATATTGTGGTGCATTTTAAAGTGTTAATTTGTGCATTCCATATTGAAAATTGATCTTGAGTTTTAGCTTTTTGTCAAGCAAAAACATATGGTTACAGCTCTATGCATTTTACGTGACGGCTGTTGAAGTTGTCACATGTGCAAACTTGATAACCGATGTGTCACATACGCAAATAATTTGCTTGTTTAGTAACAATTCAAAGATTCATTATTCATGCAAACACATTTTAAAAAATGATCAGATGGAAATAGTCTCCGTTTCGTACAACCTAGTCTGGTTGGTGTGCAAACCCAGATAAAATAAAGCTGGGAACTAAGTGGAATTAAACAAATCCAAGAATATGGGTATTTTCAGATAATTATTGAACCAGATGGTGTTTTTTTGTTAATTCTGCCATCAGTCTGAGAACTTGATGTCTTACATCTGCACTCCGTAAAATAAATTTTACCACTGACATTATTTCAGTTTTCTTAAAATATTTCAATCAGTTTTAAACCAAGATTTGCAAACATCTGCCACAGTACATGCCTACGAGATGAAATTATTTGAGATAATTCCTTTAAAAATACACACCATTACACAGAGTTTTAAATTTATCACCCTTTAAACCAAACCTTCAGAATTACTAGTCTGAATGTTTAATAAAAAGTAAAATGGGAATAAGATGGCACATTTGAAAATGAACATGGTTAATAGGTCACACGAAGTGTTGGCTCATTTGGAGATACTATCTGGGAATTTCACACTACATTATTTCACAATCTTGACTTAACCTAGAGAGAAAAATTAAATACATTTCTTTCTGTATCCTTTAGGTAAATTTTCTACATGGTGTGATTAAAGGCTACGAATATATGATGAATTAATCAAAAGACCCAGATGATAAAGGAATTTTATCTGCAAGGAAGTTAATCGGCCCTAATTGAATTCTCCTAACACCGCCACTCTCGGTGCAGACCCCCCAACAAAGGCGCTGGACCCAACCAGCAGGCCAGGCTGGGCTCTTGTTCAGACACCAACAGGAGCCCCTGAAGGCACAACTTAAAACCAGAAAACCGCCAACTCGCGCTGCAGGACAGAAACCGTGTGGGTGACGGTCTTTAGCGTCCAGCCTGAGAGAAGGTTTGAAATCCCTACTCTTGACCTCCTTGATCCTTTCCCTTTCCCCCCTAAAACCAGATCCCCGAAACCACACATGTCCACAGCTTGCAGGAGGTGCCCCACGGGCACAAGCCAGCAGCAGCAGCAGGGCCGTCCCCCATCCCCCTTGCTGCGAGCCTGCAGTGCCCGCCGCAAGAACACGCCCGCTGAGTCAGGCGCGCAACATGTCTCCCCGTTCAGAGTAGACTGTGTCTGACGTGGAGCTACTGGGATAAAACACCCTCTGCACCCACCCTGCATTCCCGGGGTGCCTGGAGCTCCAGGGCCTCCCTGAGCCACCAGCCCGGCGTGACCCCCACTCCAGAGCGCTCCCAGTCCACGCGAGGGCAGCCAGGAGAGCCCGCTCTGCTGCCCAGAGGAAGGAAGAAGGCAGGTGGGCAGCGGCTGAAGTCAGAGGCAGCCCTGGAACCGGACCCCAAGAATTGACGGATTTGGCTGATTTATGCTCTAATTTACTTAGACAAGGGGTTATTAAAACTTGCCGCCGTCAAATGTGAATTATACTAAGATACATTATTAATTGCACATTAAGTATAACCAAGGATATAATTAATTTCGGTTGACCGTAATTAATACCTGTTAATTACAAAAGTTAATGGCAGCAAACGAATAGTTAATAATCCAGGGCTTCTTCGAGGGTGCGTACTAAGTGGTGACTGTCACATGCACCGTTCACACGCTCTTTGGTGCTACGTTTTTGTGCGACCGCCGACGGACGTGTGAACGCCCATCTGAGACATCAGGGATCTGGGCCGCGCTGCACCCCGAGTGATGGATTTGGCTCAAGGCCCTGGTCCGACTCTGAGCCATGGCTGTGTGGTAGGGTGCAGAGGGCTGTGGGGCTTGCAGTCCGCCCCCCGCCCTCGACACTCAGGCTCCTGTTAATGGACAGCACTGCTGAGACACTGCCCCTCCCTCTCTCAGCCCCTTCCTCCCGTCTTTTCTCCTTACAGCAAAGGATAAGAAAAATCTGAGGGCACGTTTAACATCACGCTATTTTCCATACGGTCGGAACCAGTCTGAACTGTGACCTGCAGCAGGTGTGCCGAACACCCAGCTGGCTGGTTTCTTTTGCTAATTTGATGGAGAAAAGGTGCGTGTGTGTTGCCTCTTAAGAAGTGAGCATGTGTTTGATTACCAGCGGTGGTGAACGCCTTTCCAGACGTTTGTTTACAAGTTCTCCTCTTACTGGGCTGACCTGTCATCTTTTTACAAGGAGCTGCCTACTGCCTGAGTTTTCCTATTGATTTGTATGAACTCTTTATATAGGAAGATATATGCCTTTATGGTGGTCTTTCACGAAAAGCTATTCATTTCACAGATTAAAAGTTTTCAGAGAACAAATTATGAGCAAAATCGTAGCTTCCCTCTTTGCAGTAGCTACGCCCACTTACTCTGGTTTTCACTTTAGTTTTTATGAACCCAAAACACCAGAGCTTAGAAAACGAACAGTGGTCAGATGGGACCTTGTTTCCCCTTGATACCAAGTCGTGAGTGCTGTCGCACAGCTACTTTGTTACGTGAAGTCATTCTCCTCTGCCGAGTAGTTCTTGACCTTTAAAAATTTACCTTTCTTTTGCAATCATTGGACCATTTTATGTCATCTACGGGGTACTTCTGTGTGATGGAGGCGATCTCAAACTTGTACTCTTCAGAAGCTGGTTTTGCCTCCAATGCTTTTTTGCCACGCCTTGCGATAAACATGTGATTTCTAATTGAACTGACGGAACGGAGGGATTTCCTAGAACTACAAGCTTTCGTGTGTGTGAATGCTTATTTTATTTTCTATGTCTCATTGAGGACCTTCAGACTAACCGTTAAAGAGCGGCTGGTGAGACTGGCGGAGGAGACAGGCCGGAGAGGAGAGAATCCTCACCCGTGAAAGTCTGCGCAGGGCTGCTGGCCTGAGCTTGCCGCAGCAGCTTTCAAATTTCAAATTTGCAGTTTCTGCGCTATATAAAATCTTCTCAATCTTTAAAAAAAATATATTTCAGCTTATTCTGTTGGCACCTTCTGATTTTGTTAAGGGTACTTAGGTTATTTTCTTAAAGCATTCTATTTAATCAGTTATCTTTAAATCAGAGTTTTGTTTCAAAAAAGTTCTTGATTGCACACGTCACTTTAATCTCTACCTGAGTTATCACACACGTTGTTACTTTCCCCTCCCTAGTTTCTGGGTCACTTATTGCTGCTTTTACTCACTTTCCTTATGGCATTTTTAGACCGCTGTGCTAAAAATTCAACCTAACCTTACACCTTTCTTTTTCATGTAAGACTGTGTAATTTGTGTCTAATATCAGTCAAATCCTATAGGTTCCACTACAACATTCTGTTTTTCATTCCTTTTTAAACAGTGTACGACTATATTCTTAATTTACTTGTTTTTTTCTTTATTATACAGGGAAGAAATTTAAAATTTACAGGTGATACGTTTTTAATTTTTTGTTTCTCATACTGCAATTCGAGAGTATGATCTGATTATTTTTGGTTTATAAAAATGATTGAAATTTCCTTTAAAGCCAATTATAACTTTCACATGCTCTCCATGGACACTTGATCACAAAGTTAACAACACTGTGTTGAAGAATGACAAGTTGTGTGTGTGTGTGTATACGTGTATGTGTGTGTTGCTCATTGTTTATTAATGACATTGTTCAAATACTAGACTTTTCTGTTTGATTTATCACAGGCTTCTGTGGATTACATTCTCCCACCTCAGCGGTGTTTGTGGTCTTTTCTGTTCGAATTCAATTACTTCGCTTGGTGGCCCTTTGGCTAGCTTATTCATGATGTGATTTAATCACCGGGTTCTGTTAAGTGCCTACAATGTATGGGTGCTCCTGTGGGTGCTGCAGACGTGGTAGTGAACAGGGCCTCGCCTGGCAGCCGGTGGGGTGCAGTTTTAAATAGAGCGGCCGGGAAGGCGGTGATGCCCAGCCGACAGCAGCAAGACTGGGGCAGGGCAAACCCCACGGCCTGCAGGAGGCAGGGGTACCTAGGCCCCGTGCTCCAGAAGCAGCAGCAAGGTCAGCGTGCTGAGGGCAGGCGGCGGTTGGGGGGGGGGGGGAGAGACTGCAGCAGGTGATTCCTGGAGGCTGTGTCATTGCAGGTAAATGGAAAAACTGTCAGGCTTCTCCGGCCTCCGCCATTGGTGTGACGATGGACACCTGCGTCCTGCACGCGTGCCTGATGGCGGCGCCCCAAGGAGGGTGTGGGCGTGCACAGGTGGGTGCACCTGGGCTGGGACACAGGTGTATAAGGGCGGCGTCATAAGGATGCCAGCAGAACAGGGTCAGCAGAGGAGCAGAGACAGAGAAGAGAAAGGCAGCAGCGGTAGCAGAGGCCTGAGAGGCCAGAGCGCCCAGAGAGTGAGGATGCACTGGTGCTAGGAGCCTGCCAGCCCCCTGGCCGCCCCCCCTGCCGCGGACCTGGAGGCCTCTGAGATAATGATGTAATAAAAGCCTGGAAAAGCCCCCGAGGGCTCCAGGCCTCCTCCTTGACCGTCTGCCGGACCACAGAGATCCCGCCCCGTGCCCTGCTGGCGCCACAGCTATGCACCGTGAAGAGTTTTGGCTTTTGCTGTGGGTGAAAAAAGTAAACAAGGGAGAGATTTAAGTGGAAAAGGAGCGTGAGTTGACTTACGTTTCAAAGCTACTTGTAGTTATGAATGCCACTCGTGTTAAGTCCAATTACTACTGACATTTAGTTGCATCATCTAAAACGAAGAAAGCTCGGGCAGCAGGAAGGGCAGTGAGGAGCGGCGCTGGGGACCGCAGCAGGCTGGCTTCAGGGCCCCCCAGATGCGGCCACGGCCAGGCAGCAGCGGGGCGCCACCACCGGCCCTTCAAAACTTGAGTGTGGTCAGGGGCCAGGTGCCATCAGCTGCCACCGGGTCCCCGTGGGGACGGCATGAACGGGCCGACGCACAGCTGCTGGTGTCCTGGCTCCCGCGGCCCCGCCCCCTCGTTGGTGAAGTGCTCACTCTTGCACAAAGCGGAGTCGCACGGGAATGAGGACACGCTCTCACGCCTTCCTTAAGCTGGCACACAGCACACGAACGATCAACCCTCAAAGCTGAGCAGCCCCCTCCACCTCCCGACAGGCTCCCAGGTCTCCCACAGCCTGAGTTTTTGGGGCGACCCACCCATTTCGGGCGAGCGAGCACCTGGAAAGCACCCCCACCCGCAAAGTCTCTGACCAGTGCCCGCTGTCACTCTTCTTGATGAGCAGGGGAGCTGTAATCACTCACTTTATCAAGCTCCCAGACAGACGGACACGTGTCCTGCTCTGTGCCGGCAACACAGCAGATGTGCAAACGTACTCACGGGAAGGAAAGAATGAAGGCTCCACCCTGCAGCGCACAGCAGGGCGGCCCGAGCGCGCAAGCCCTCGGGAGTGGGGGGCAGAGCCCCGGCGGCCTGCGCAGCCAGCTGTGGCTGGGGGAAGCCCCTCCTCCTCCGGGGGACTGGGAAGAGTGGCTGAATCCAGCACTACCTCTGACACCGAGGCCCCCACCCAACCTCCACCAACAGGAGGCCAAAACGCCGAGGCCGTAGGGAAGACGCCTGCGTAGAGCTGATGCCCTCTGGCAGAGAACCAGGCAGAGAAGACAGTAGAGCCCTTCCATGACGGCTGGCCCGAAAACCTCGCAGGCTTCAAACCGCTCACCCACCACACCCTGGACGACCCTCAGGTGAGCACGGTCACGCTGAAGCCCGGACCTGTGGTGGAGGACCAGAAGCGAGCGCGGTACAGCGTAAGCATGCCTCAGGCCCCGAGGCTCCCGCCGAGCCAGAGCCGCAGCCCGGTGCAGCCCGCGGCGCGGATAAACGCGCCCACGCCAGCACCGCCCGGGTCTGGGCTCGCCCGCCGGCTCCGCACGGCAGGGCCAGCTGACGACGGAAGTGGGTGCCGCGTCGTGGTGGCTCGGGAAGCTGGGCCCCGCGGTGCCCTCGGCAAGCCCGAGGATGGGGGCCCCGCCGACACGTGGGCCACTGACTGCAGAGGGCAACACCGCCCCAGTCCGGAAGCGAGGCGCTCACGTGCGGGCACCAGGCGAGCTCGGGGCGCTCTGCGTGTGGGGGACCCCGGGGCCGTGCGGGTGCGGGGTTCTGGCGCCGCCGGCACCACGGTACAAGCAGGTTTTGTCCAGAAACGTCACGTGCCGACGTGGTTCCTGATTATGGATTACGGTTTATCTGAGAGCGGATGTTAAAAGAGCGCTTTTAGAAATGCCACGACCACCCGGTTCGGGCGTGCTTCCCGTCTTCCTCCTGGACGCCGGTACACGTTATGAAACCATCACAACTGCTTTCACTGCTCTCTGGGCTCCCCTGAGAGCTGCCCCGTCTGAAGAAGTCGAGCCTGTCACATCGCAGAAGCATGTCTCCTTAAACGAAATGTGAAATTCCAGTAATTGAAGTGATGCGCCGGGGTTTTTTGCCCGGGTGCTTTGCCGAGAACACAGTAGTAAACGAGGAAGTGTTCGGGGTTCTATCAGGGAAAAAGCCTTTCCATTACCTGTTGTCAGTCACTGGGGAGGGGCCAATTACTCAGCTGTCCATCCAGCCAGCGAGCCCAACTTCTGTGAATGATCAATAAAGAAGAAATACAGAAACTCTCCATTATCTCCACGGAATTCTGCAGACAACTGGCAGCTGCGGTCCTTGCCTGGACGGGGCACATCTCACTCACTCAGAGTCGGGCTTGAGATCCCGACGCTTCCTTTCTCCGCTGCTCGTGCAGGGTGGCGGTTCCCCAGGGCGCAGGGCTGCTCCCGCGGGGCCGCGCCAGACAGGCTTCACGTCCAGCACGTGCCGCGCACCAACTAAAGCACCCGCGAGAGCCGCCTCCGCTTCTTTACTGATTTTTCAGCGAAAATACTTACTGCCTCACGCTTCTATTTTGAAAGTCTGTCCTTTGGTGCTGACGCAGACCTCACAAACATGCTCTCGCAGTCACGGGCGCGCACCCCTTCTGGACCTCAGCACAAGCAGGAGGCGGTGGCCAAACGGGCGCGGCCTTGTGGGACACGGAGCGGCAGGGATCTCCGAGACGCGCGGCCCTCTGCTCGGCCGCGGCTCCCTCCGTGGGGCGGTGGTCCCCGGGGCAGAAGCGGGGAACAGGACATGAGCTCTCCCGTGAGGGCGGTGCCGCAGCTGGCTGCCGGTGTCCAGCGGGCACCCGGCCGGCTTTCGGCTGAGCTGCAGCGTCCGCGTCCACGCTGACATGTTTTAAAGGAAGCAAAAACAGCGATCGAGATCAATTGTTTTCATTTTACTTCAGCTTGGATTAAGCAAAAGGAGTAACAGTACTTGAAATGTCAATGAGAAAGATGAATGGAGACGAAGCGGCCCATGTCCCTCACCTCCAACACATTAAACTTCATTTATCACATAGTTTAGTTCGGGTGATGCTTTAAAACTGGTCCAAAGAAATCAGGCTCTGGCCACTTAAGAGGATAAGTGGGGAGATTAGAGGCATCATCTGTCTGGGATGAAAAGCCGTGATTTGGCTAAGAAGGTGCAGTTGTGTGCATCCTGATTAGAAGCAAGCTCGGCTACTCAGAGGGACACGAAAGAATAAGAGAAACAGCCTGACCTTCAGGAAGGCAGTGGGGGCGCCTGAGGGCAGGAGCTGACGGGGGAGAGGCGAGCCAGGATGAAGGAGCAGGGCGGAGGGAGGAGACGTCGTGTGCTCTCCGAACCTGGAGCCGCAATCCCCGGGCCTCGGCTGACACACGGAAGTGCCACTTTGGGATCCCAGGGAAGGTTCTTACACGTCTATAGAAAAGGCAGGGCCGTACGAGCCGGGCGCATGCTGGCTGGCCGTGACCCGCTCCGTGCCGCCTGGCCTGGTCTCACCGGCGCTGGGCCTGGGCCACCCGGACACGCGCCCCGAGTCCTCTGGCAGCAGTTACACACAGCTGAAGGTTCTTCTGAGGAAACAGAGAGGCGTCGATGGGATCTGACTGGCAATCTGAAGTAGTCTTGGCAGCAGAAACGTGGAGGACTGGACAGATGCACGCAAGCGCTCGGCTAAGCAGGAAGAGGGCCGACGGCCCATCACACGTGCTGCACGTCACGCTGTGACTACACAGCAAACACAGCTCGAAGCACAAGGCAGTGCCCTGGCCTAGCTGACTCTCACATGCGCTTGGGAAGCTTTATCAGAACTGTTTCGGGGTCCGCGGTGGCCCCCACAGCGCCGCAATCTGCACGTGGGGCCCAGGAACACCCGCTTTGCATGCAAAGGGAGAAATCATGCCCCTTGAGCCTGGAGCCAGTCCTGTGCAGTTAGCACACGTCTCGCTGCCTGCGGACGCTCTGTCTTCGCCGCGCTTCAGCCAAGCGCAGAGCGTCCCTCTGGCTCTCCTTGCTGTGTCACTGAGCCACGTGCTTTTCTCTTCTAGACAAAGCCTTTTGGGGCTTTTCATTAGAGACACAGAAAGGCAGAAGGGGGGGATGTCTCCAAAGAAAGTAGGGATTCTTTTCCTGGCTGCCATTTGAATTTATCATTAAGAGTGCGAAGGAAAAAACAAGTACTCATCACCTAGTAAACATGGATCTACACAGTCCCCACCGAGAAACATCACGTCTTTGTGAAGAAAGAGGAAAATGCGCTTCTCCCAAACCTTTATTTGAATTTACGTGGAAGGCACTTTCCTAAAATTGCCCACGTCACTGCATCTATTTTTCTTTTTAAATCAGGCATTAAATATGCATCTGACTCCCACGTAGGCAATCTGCGGCACAGCAAAGTGGCTGCGTATTCAATTATAGGCCAAATAAATATAGCAGTCATTACGGAAACCGTTTCCAACGCTCTGGGTCCAGGCCGGCTCCTCCCCGGCAGAACCAGGGCCCTGCGTCGGGCGCCAGGTGGCAGCGGCTGTGCCAGACCTTCCAGGGGCCACGAGCTGCGTGGGCCCTGCGGGGCTCGCTGGGGGAAATGCTGCACAGCCTGGACGCTGAATCTAACACGGATCCAAAGCAACAAGAGGGTTTAATGACTGAGTAAACTGCTCGTGGAATAAAGTATTTCTATCCCCTTTTCTGTGATGAAATTAGGTTAACATTTCTGCAACAAACTGAATTGCAAAACAGAAAAATTCACAACCAAGTTATCACCTCTCCCCTTCAGCTCTGCATGGCTGCAGAGCTTCTAGAAAAGTCGGCTTCTGCCAAGACGCTAATCGGCCGAGACGGGGGAGAGCAGCTTGTGGTCTCTCGTTACTGACCTAGTTCAGGTCTTCAGCCGTCTGGAGGAAACGTCTTCGCGTGGGGTCTCGTGCCGAGGTGTTTGCAAAGTGGCGGGCGGTCACGGCGGCAGCCCGGACCCCATACCCGCAGCTCCCCGGAGTCCCGTACCGCCCCGGGGCTGGGCAGACACCGCTTGCGGGCCGGGCTGGCGGGCTCTGCGGGGACACGGCCCAGGAGGAGCGTGTTTTGACAGATTTAGCTTATCATAGGATATTTAAACACAAAATGTCAGTTAAAAGTTCGTTCTTTTCAATATTTGTTTAAATCTTAGTGGATTTTTAAAAAGTCTTCCTTAACCCGTGCCAGAAAGGCACTGGGTGTCACCGACACAGAAAGTACCAGCAACAAATTATCAGCCAGGTCTGCCCTGCCGGGCACCCGCCCTTGGGAGTCCTCCGAAGGAGAACGACGGTGCAAGCTTCAGGCGCGCTTAGCTTAGGAAATGGCGCCACTTGGGTGCTGGTCTACTGGGCATCTCAGGAACACGGAGGCGAAGAGTCCCGCACTTGCTCTTTCCTGGACGATGCCCTCCACGCGGAGGGCAGGCGTCTGACGGCTGGGAGAGGCGTTCGGCTGAGGCGTGTGCCCTGCTGCCCGCAGTCCGGCCACTCGGGTCTGCGGCAGGCGCTTTTCCGTATGTGACGCGCCGAGCATCACGTCTGTGCTGGCAGAAGATAGGAGCCCCCGACAGCAGGAGTGGGGGGCCGGGGAATCCACGGGGACACCACTGCCTGGCCGGCCACGCACACCCAGCAGAGACAGCGATTTGCGGGAGACGCTGTCGGCCTGACTGGGGCGGGTTGTTTTATTTGTTAAAGTCGACAATTCGGTGAGTCTGAAATATCGAACGAAAACCAAACAAAGCAGAGTCGGGCTGCGTACCCTTGCAGGCAGACTTCCCTGTGCGCTGTGGGCTGCCCGGGCAGGGAGACGCTCTGCGTCCAGGACGCGGTGCTCTGGGGGCTAAGCCTGTGGGTCCGGGTGCTCCCCGCGGGCAGACGCCCCGCCCAACCTCTCTGCGCACCACCGCCAGGAGTGGTCCTCGGGCCAGGAGCTGCGGAGCACGGGCGCTGGGCCTGCGGTGCCTGCAGGGGCAATGAGCCCCTGCCGCCGGCAGCACCCACGCCGAGGGCTGCTGTCTGCCCAGGCTTAGCTCCGGAGCCCGGCAGCTGCTGGCGCACAGAGCCCAGGGTCCAGCGAGGTCTCCACGATGGGCATGAAGTGGCCGCCTCGGGGCCCTGGCGGGGCAGCCCACCTACCTCCCTGCGGGGCCTGCTCAGTGAGAGAAGATGCCGGAGCGCGGCCCAGGCCCTTCTCTGCAGCAGACCCAGTGCCAGGGGCGCCGAGCTGAGGCCGGTGCGAGCAGGACGCGGCTTCCACCCCAGGGCGTCCTCCAGGCCCCGCTCGGGGCGCAGCGCCCCTCTGGGCAGCTCCTGCCCTGGCCGAGCAGCCGCCGCTGGGCACAGACACGGTCACCTTGGAGTCGGACAACAAACAACCGCGAGGGGCCGAGGCATTCAGAGGCAACTGACGGGTGAAGCAGCAGACACTGTGGGACAGACGCGGACGGCCGCGCCAGCTGGTGGGTGCTCGGGCCGCGCCTGCTTCCGCGCCGTCACTTAGCCCCGCAGGCATTGGCGCCCCGCAGCACCCGCCGTCAGGGCTGCCCTACTTCCGTCCAGTGGATGTCGCTCCGGACTCCTGCCGCGCCCAGCACACACGCCAGTGCCTCCCCCGCTCCTGCAGGCCGGGCCGCGCCCTCGGCCTTCCTCCCAAAGAGGGCGCACATTCCCACCAGATCTTGGCCTTTCATCCCCAGTAGGGCCTCGGGGAGCCATGGTCTGCAGATTCGTGCTACAAGCTCCCTCGCCCCCACCCCGCCCTCAGTGGTAATGGTCCAAATTCCCACGTCTCCAGGAAGAAGCTATTTTTAAAAAAGATATCGTGTCAAGCTTACAGGACCCAGCTGGGTAAGAAGTCTGGTTTTTCATGTTTGTTTCACTAGTTTCCCCCCAAATCCACAGAACTGTTTTTAGGCCCTGGTTCCTTGGCCAGCAAGGCTGTCCCCGGCAGGGAGCGCAGGCCAGCTCCTGCCTTTCCCTGACTTCCCGGCCACAGCAGCGCCGGGAGCGCGGGCTCCACAGACGGCTGCTGCGGAGAGCCCCGGCCAGCCTGGAGGAGCCCCGAGGGGAAGACGCTGAGGCCACACGAGCCCACCGGCGCCGGCTACCACGCCGGCCCTGGTCACTCGGTCTCTGGAGGCGGCCCCAGGCGGGGCCGGCCACACAGGGCCCCGCATAGACCTGCCTCGAGGTCACCCCGGCTTGTTTCCTTCTCCTTCTTCATTGTGGGGATTCGACACGAGGAGAAAGGGGTGCTAGGCCACCGGGTGGGGCAACCCTGCACTGGGTGGCCACGCAGCAAAGCCAGTGCAGGCACGAGTGTCTTGTTCAGGCCTGGACTTGAACCCCTCCATCCAGATACTCTGCCACTTCACCGAACAGCCCGGAAAGCAGAGGTGCCCTCTCTCAGTTGTCGTGGGGGTTGTCTGCATTTCATTATTCTGAAATCAGAAATCCCAGTAAATTTTTTCTAAATATGACTGCATCTTATAACCAGAGATGCAGTAAGATGTGGAAAATATGGGGAAGTGCCAGGTTGAAGTGGGAGAGCCTCCCGGAGGGACTCTGCAGACCCTGGTTTCGCTTGGTTCCTCTCTGGCTAGTGATGGTCAGTTTCTTCTTTGCAGGCTGGCAGGAGAACGGCCCTGGTGCAGCGCATCTCAGGCCACGCTGCAGAAGCCACGCCAGAAGCTGACCCTGCACGGTGGGGTGACAGGGCGCTTGGCAGGCTTGGCCTGCCCAAGACTCTGCTCCGAGGTCAAGCAGTTTCGGGGGGAGGGAGTCCGGGAGCACGGGGCTCCACAGCAGTGTCCCCATGTTGTGGAGCTGGGGCGAGGGCGGAGCACCCCAGCATGTTGCTAGCGGAGAAGATGGGGTGGCGGGTCTGCTGCGTCATCCATTCACTGGGGTGTCTGAGATCTTCTGTAACGAAAGGCAGTGTCTCCTTGGTGGGCAGCACGTGAGACTCGGATGAAGCTGGCTGGTGCAAGGTCGACCCGCCCGTGGCAAGGGGGCGCTCTGGGCTCGGCCTGATGGGCTCAAATGCAGACTCTGCCCCTCGGCCTGAACGGGACACTGGGCCCGCCGGGTCTGCGTGCTTTACCGTGCAGCGAGAACAGGGACGCGGGCAGCATGAGGCCAGGTAGCTGCGGCGCGGTGCCGGTGCTTGTGACGGAGCAGGTTCACTGACCAGCGGGACAGGAGGCTTGCGGCAGAAGCAGTCCGGATAAGTTCCAATGTATACTAGCAAGCCCAGTTTACCAAAAATATACAAGAATTCAAAACAGGGTTGCAGCTATGAGTGCACCTTCAAAATGTTAGGGGGAAGGGCAGTCCTACATGAATTACACAGGTGGCTGTGTGGACTCCAACCCACTCAGACCACCGGGGTTCCAGAGCCACAAATCAGATGATCATCGAGGAGCAGAACGCTGGGACCTGAGGGTGAAGTCAAGCAGCCAGGCTGGGCACAGGCCAGAGCGGTGAGCCGTGGGCTCTTCTTCCTTTGGCGCCGTCTCCCTTGATTCAGAGCCAGTCTCAACGCGCCATTGTGCTCCGGCTCGGAAGATCTGGTAGGGTACTTACGGGTTTGTCTCCCTCTCTTCCCTCGGTGTTATTTCTGCTTTATTCCCCTTCTTTTGTAAAATAAAACCCTTTGATAACTTTTTTCACGTGTGCCTGAAGTTAAAACTTATTATGAAAGTCTTAAGCGCGTGGGTGAAAATCCAGTCAGGGAAACCCACTTTATTTTAGGGTTGCCCTGTAACGAAAATACCGAAAGAAGAGGACGCCCACAAGCTCACGACGGCGGCGGAAAGCCCCACGCGGCTCACAGAGGCTGGCGGTGTGGGCAACAGCCCCGCAGCTGGACCTCGCAGCACACGTGGCCACGGCGCTCAGCTGGGCACACGCTGTCTGCCGGCGCACTGAGACCGACTTTACAGACGCCCCATCCGCCGTGCTGAAGGGCAGTGCTGTGGGCCCACAGACGCTCATGGAGGTGACGGTCTCTCGCTACAGTGCAATTACACTTCACGTTGATCGCAGGGGAAATGAGAATACCAGGGCGTGTGAGGGCAACTTAAAATAACTTGAGATAAAGGAAAAATCATAACGGAAATCAGAAAACAGAACTGAAAGATTTCAAAAGCTCCAGAATACAGAAACTGCAAAGATGCAGCTAAAGCGGTACCTAGAGGAAGATTCGGAGCCGGCAGTGTTTGCGCCCACTGAGTGCAGCTGAAAAGAGTCAGAGGAAACCGAACGGTGGGAGGAGGGAGACGCCCACACACGGGAGCAGAGAGGACCGAACAGCACGAAGCTGCGACTGTGAGACGCTGAGACAGGCGTAGCCACGCGGGAGTGCCAGGGGCGCGTCACCCGCCCGTGCAGGGGCCAAGCTGGGTGGCCCTCTCCCCCACCACAGCTGCCCATTTGGATTTCGGTGGATGAAATCTTACTGAAAAACCACTTTGGTCTCCGGCGGGCCCGGCCGGTGTCACCAGCTCACCGTGTGGGTCCAGCGCCAGCCACAGCTCCCCGCCCCAGCCGGGGGCGCCCGGCCAACAGGGACGCAGGTGTAACGGGGACAGAACACGTATTTTAAGGTTCCAGTTTAAGGAGGCAAGAATTTAAAGCGAACGATGTTTTCTGGAGCAGAGCGCAGCTGTACAAGCATGGTCAGATAAACTGCCGTGTGAGCCAGAAAAAATAAGAAAGCCTACGTCAAAGGTTTTCAATCTTTCAGTAAAAATGAATTTTCCCAAATGGCTTATAATTTTTCTTTTCTAAAATCTCTCCCTTGTTAGGAGAGAAAACTAAAATTACCCGTTCAGAGAAAACACGCCCGCTAAGCTGGGCCGGGCGTGGGCGGAGTCAGCCCGCTGTGGGCTGCACCGTGGAGCCCGCGTAAGCAACAGCTCCGGGAGGAGAAAGAGGCAAGTTCTATTGTTGTAGCCACCAGAAATGCAACAGAAACGAAAGACAATAAAAAATGAAAATTCAGGTACAGGAATTACGCATTTCATACTGAATAATTATTTCTGTCCTGCCAGTAAACCCTCCCTGGTAAGCTGTGCATCTAAAACTCATCGAGCTGCCAAGGGGCAAACACAGCTCCATCCATCAAGCAGCCACTTGACAAATACATTCCATAATAGAAGTTTATTTTTATGGGAGGCTGAATCAAGGACTTTCCCATGCATACAAAAACTTGTCAAAATTATTTATGAGTCTTGCTGAGACACACAATATGTCATATCAAACTCCTATTTTCCTCCCAGAGCACAGACTGTCAATATCTCCGCTCCTATCAATAACGTGGCCCTCCGCGGACAGAGGCTTGTGTGCCCAGGGCGCGCTGCCGAGCGGCCCGCCTCCTCGCGAGGAGGGGAGGAGGTAAGCCCTCGGACGGGGTGCCGGGACGGGCACAGAAGGGAAGTGGAAACATATGCCTGAGAAAGTATGGCTAAGGCCGAAGTTAAACAAAACAAAGAGAAGGGCCTTCGTCTTTCATTTTGCAGGCAAAATATTAGTTAAGTTGGATACAGCTGAGGTTTGGAAATCATGGAAATTGCCGTCCGCACTGAAATTCCCATTCTGGAGCCAGACACCGGTGGCCGGGCCGAGGGGTGAGACAGCCGGTGCAGAGGCCCCCACCGCTGTGGTCTGCAGAGGGCCGACTGCCGGGGAGCAGAAGGGGCCGAGAGAGGCCTGGTAGGCGCTACTTCCCAGCACAAACTGAACACACCGCTGTGGAAAGTGCCTCCCGCCCTCTGTCCCGCTCTCCTCTGCGGAGTGAGGGACAAGTGGCCACAGCGCTCTCGTGGTCCCCACAGACGCTCCGCCTGTCCTGGGCTGGGCTGGGCTCTGGGGCGGCAGGGTGTGAGCTGCCCCTGGGGCTGACCTGCCGCCGCCAGGCCGAAGGTGGCTTGACCCTAAGCACTGCCCAGCGCGAGCTGTTACTCGGTTCGGACGTTCGAGAGGAGGGCGTGGCCGCCACCACGGCGTGCGCCCAGGGAGAGCACTGGCCGCGGGTCAGGCCCACACGCCCGCCTGGCCAGAGCCGGCGATGCCCCCAGGGCGCGGACTCACTGTCCGGAGGTTTACAAGTCACTGAACGTGTTTTCCTGGAAGGCCTCAGCTCAGTGCCAAGAGAAACAGGCTCAAAGACAGAAGAAGACTTCAGTAAAATGGGACAAAGACTACCGGGTGAGGGGCAGAGGGAAGGAGGGGCTCCCTCACGCAGGCCCATTTCTCTGCGCTCCCCAAGTATTTTTCCAGCAAATTCTAAACGCTGTGCAGAACACCCCCCCTCCCAAGGCCGCAGGAGCGTGCCCCGGGCTTGTGATGACTGCCACTGCCACTGATACAAAAATGGTCCTCAAGGAGGACGGCGGGCGGCCGGGCCGTTTCGCAAGCTCCGGGGCCAGCCAAAGCAGCCACAGGCTGCGCCACAGAGGACATCCTGAGCGGTAAGGGCCAGCGGCCAGGCGGCGGCACCCCCGCACCTGCACCGGGAAGTGGCTCCCTCACAGCCAGGGGATGACGGGGAGCTGATGGCCACCTTCGGCTCTCAGGGCAGCGACCTGAGGTCATCGGATGTGCGTCCGTTACGAAAGCTGTACCTGTCCTCACACACACTGGGCTGACGTTGTTTAATAAATGTACGTGTCTATTATTTCCAGGTAAAGCCCAAAAAGAACCCGCAGGTGTCTGGCCTGCTATGGAAGCCAACGCACGACAGTGCACCTCCGACACACTGCCAGAAGCCAGCGGCGAAGGGCGCGACAGTCCACGCTTCATGTCAAGACCCTCCCGGCCTTCCACTCCAGAAGCACGGACCTGCGAGGTAGGGAGGACGCAGCCCCGTCCAGGGAGGGGCCCCGAGGCCAGGCCGAGCCCAGGGCCCACGGCGGCTCCGGCCACCCCTCCCGCCAAGCGCGCAGCTGCCCGGACTGCAGCGGGCCGGGGAGGGCAATGAGGAGGACGAGGAGACAAGCCCCAGCGCAAGCAGAGCAGAGCCCTCCGGGCGGCCTCTCCTCTGGAGTCTGCCCATCACGAGGCACCCCAGCCATCGAACGGCGGCACCAAAGAACACACATCGGAAAGAATTCAAGGTTTAAAGCACACAAATCCCGTTAAAAAAGGGAAACTGGAAGGAAACGCGACCCTGAACTGGTCCCCGACAAAGGCACATGCCCGCTCAGGCGGCAGCCCTCCCTGCCAGTGACCCGTCAGGGCTGCGGGGGGCGCCAGGGCCGCCACACAGACGCCCCTGCACCCACACCGGGCCCGCCGCCACCCACGCACCTCACCCTGCACACCCAGCACCTCGGCGGCACTGGCTTCCCACCTCCGACCCCGAACACTCCTGCAGGAAACGTCTCTTCAGTTTCAGGAAACCAGGGCTCAGAAAAGCAGGGTGCCTCGCACGGCCCGGCCCAGGCAGTCGGCCACGCTCCAGGCCCGGCTGCCCAGACCCCTTGCCCAGCAGGGGCTCGGGGCCCAGCCACCGCCCGGCCCCACGCCCCACGGTTCCAGCCGCCACGGCCGCCAGCCCTTCGATACGCTCCGCGCCGCTCTCGCATAAAGCCGAGCACAGAGCAGGCAGGGAAACGTCAACCGTGACCCCACGGCGTGAACAAAACCCGCGCTGATAGAATGACCAGAGCTCTACGCCGGAAACAGAATATGAGGGGAGCGTAGAGTGGCGGGTCATCTGTGAGCTGAACCCAGAGCCCCAGCACGGCGGCCCACGCGCTGCAGGACCACCAGAAGGCGGCGGCCCCTTCCCACACTGCAAAGCGCCTTTTGTTCTAAGAGTCTTTGAGCTGGGACAGGCCAGGCCGCTAGGATGGGCTGATTTTGAGCGGGGACGCATCCCCGGTCCAGCACAGGACATAAAGTACGAGCAAGTCGTCCAGGTGTGACCTGTAAAAGGGAGGCGAGGGGCTCAGGAGCCACGCCCGGAGGAGACAGGGCAGGCGCTTGCCCTCCCGCGGAGCGCCCCAGGCTGCAGGCAGGGCGGCGAGAGGGCCAGAGGAGGCCCTCTCTGCTAACAGGGGCCTCCACCACGAGCACTCCCCTTGCCCTCGCTGGGCTGGACTGCAGGAAGGAAAGACAGTGACCCCGGCCCTGCCTCCAGGGGACTTAGGTCTTACGGACAAGAAAATCTGCCACAAAAAGGCCGCCTGGACCTGCAGCTGACGGCTGTGGCCCACGTCCAGCGCCCCCGACGGCCGAGACGGGCCCCGAGAATGGCACGTGCCCCCAGGGGAGGCGCCGGCTCAGGAAGGGCACGGAGGCCGCTCAGATGCAGAGTGTGGGGGCGTGCGGAGCCCAGGGCCAGCGGCAGAGTCGTGGGGTCAGCTGGGATTTGGCGGGAATGTGTCTCAGGAGGTGGTCAGGACAGGGAGCTGGGCTGAGCGGGGCATGCCTCAGTGGAACCAGGGCGCTGCAGCCCCGGGCTCCAGCCAGCACCGCTTGAGAAGCAGCCGGCCCTGCCACAGCCGCAGCAGGGGCGGGGGCCGAGCCAGGGAGGGCCTGGGCCGAGGAGAGAGCGGGTTAGGTGCTAGTGGGACCTGGGACAACGGGAGAGCTCCAGGCTCGCCTCGGCGGCCAGCAGGGGAGATGGAGCCAGCCCCTGGGACAGCAGGGCTGTAGGGATGAGGCGGGGCACCGGCTGGGGTGAAGGGGAGGGAAGGAAGGGCTGCCCGGGCCTGGGAGCTGACCTCGGGGAGAACGGGACCCTGCGTCCGTGCCTCACGCCTGCGCTGAGCTCGAGAACGGCCCTTCCTCCCTCGTCCGCCTGCGAGGCGGGCAGGCACTCAGCGCTGACGGACGCTCGGCCCGGGGCCCAGCAACCGGCCGCTCCTCCCAGGGACAGAAGCGCCGGCAGCCGGGCCCTCGGCGGTTTGCCAAGAAGAAAGTGGCCTCCTCAAGCACCAGAGAGGCCCAGGCCGATGCGGGCCAGAACCGGGGCTCCGCCTTCAGTCTCAGTCTCGGGGCCAGCCCCAGGACGCCCCCTCACAGGACCAAGAGGGAAGCCCCGCCGAGCGCGCGTGGGCGTCCTACCTGTCTGAGGCCTGCTGACACATGCGGGCGGCCTCGGCAGAGCCCCTCGCGCCCCCAGGAAGCCCTGGTGCGGCCGGCAGGTGGCCCTCGGTGCACGGCCCGAGCCGGCTGAGCCTGATCATTCACTCAATTGTTGAGTTGATGGGATTCGTGTAGCTGGTTATAAATTGATAATCTAAATTAATTCATTCAAGCAGAAATCGATTTTGTAAGTCCTCGAGAGCTTGTAACAGCGCTTGCCTCCCACTGCTCGCCGCCGTGACGCTGGCCGCAAACAGCTGGATTCAGGTGACCTGCGAGCTCATTAAATCTGTTACATGTTCCCTCTGGTCAATGATATTAAGCGGAAATGTCCTGACGCTGATTTTTTTTTCTTTAATTTTATGACAGAAATAACCTAATTTGTAACACAAAATAACAATCTCCTTGGATTACTTTGCCTTGTTAAAATATTTTATGCATTTTTCATTTACACAAAGGTAATGGAAAAACACTTAAACTATCTGTTATTTAAACCACCAGAGATGTGTTACGGAATCTGATAGCTACAAAAATGATGGTCTCTTCATAGTCTTTACTTTATATCTGTAATAAAAGGCGGACAATTCAATTCATTGGTTAGTAAATAAAGTACGAGAGTTTTTGTCTGCATCGCTAGAAACAAAATCAGATTGCTCTTTAAATTCACTTACAAATCGGACGCAACCCCCTTCCTCTTTCCGCGCCGACACCCCCGACGTCCGCACCCCCCGAGGAGGCTGCCCTCAGCCTGTGCCCCTCATCCCAGGCTGCGGCGTGGGCGGGCACCTGCTTGGGTGCAAATGCCACGTCTAGGAGCCTCCTGGTTGCATCTCTTCTCCTCAGCAAGTTTTAGAACGGAGACTCCCAGGGTGCTGGCAGCAGAAGTGACTGGCCGTCCCTACTACTGCACGTGGGAAGCGTTTCTCAAATCCGGGGCTAACAGAAACAGCCAGGCTGAGCTGGCCGGTGCCTGCCCTGCCACTGGCTGCACCTCGTGCAGAGCGCACACAGCGGCGGGGCATCGTAAGGCTGAGCATCACCAGTTTCGCTTTAGGAAGGAAGCTGAGCTCGCTCTAAACTCCCCGCCACCGAGCTGCTCGTGTGAGGCTGCTTCGGAAGCGGCTACGGACCGTAACTACTGGGTCACAGTGAAGACAGAACTCTAACATGTTAAGAATAAACGGTTTCACGATACTCATCTCTTAAAAAATCTTTAAAAATCAGCATTTGAGGTGCACTTCTCAAAATAGAAGCAGGTAACACACTCGCTGGCCCGGCTTGTGGGTGCCTGCACCCTACGGGCAGGGAGAAGCAGGCCGGGCATCTCAGGTGTGCCGGGGACCCAGAGCCTCTCCCAGGGAATTCTCCAGACTAGCGGAGAAGGACAATAAAGCACCGCCATGTCCCTCCGCACCCCCAGCCCTCTTCCTGAATGTTCTCCTTAAGAAACGGATGCAGACTTCACGGGCAGTGTCTTTGAAAACCTCGATCTAGGAGAAAGAGAAGGCTCAGAGGTAGCCCTGAGGCCCAGCGTCCAGCAGAGAGCCAGGTGGCGCTGTGGCCGGGGCCTCGGAGGGCCGGGGGGAGGCCGCTGCCGGGCAAGGGGCTGTGCTCACACCCCTTTGATAGCACAGCCCTCGGGGCTCCCCTCTCAGGCTGTGCCCGCCCCTTGGCCTGGCTCAGACACGGTCACTCTGGCCCTCGCTGCGGCAGCCCGGTGCGTCCAGAACACCTGATGGCTTTGCTCCCCGCGACAGCAGCCACGCACGGCCCCCACTCCAGGCTGCTGTCAGCCACCCTGAAGCCAGCGTCACGCGTCGCAGCCTCCTGTGCCAGAGGCGGCAGCCGCAGCGCACCCACCTGAGCGCTCCCCAACCATGCTCAGACGCAGGGCCACGCTCCCCGTGCCGCTTCGCTCCCCGACGCCTTCAGGCTCCTGGAATTCAGGCCTGTCACCGTGAGTCAGCAGCGCCCCGATCCCGTCCGAGCACTCACCAAAACCCTTCATCTCCCCCATACCCAGAGCCGTGTCCGGCTCTGTCCACCACGCGCTGACTGTCCAGGTGCCCGGGAGCCCAGCCTGCTCCCCCACGTGCAGATGCACCGCCAGGTCCCCCACCGCCCGGGGCCCGTACTCATCCGCTGCTCCTCCATGGCCTGTCCACAGAGGCCTGGGCGACTCGGCGTGCGTTTCTTACTTTCTGCAAATTTTTTATCAGAAACAACTTCAGGCGGTTTGCAAACACAGTACAGAGTCCCCATGCCGTTCTGCACACTCGCCGGCCGCCCGCCTCTGCAGACACAGCTGATCTTTCCTTCACGGGCCACTGCGAGTAAGCTGCAGAACGGAGGCTCCGCGTCGGATTATGTCCTATGTAGGAGCATCTGGATGACAAGCCTCTCTACAAACGGCATCCAACATCCCAGAAGCGTCACTTAGAGCACACACACAAACAAACGAGGCACAAAAGAAAGAAAAAAGAGGTCCGGCCGAGGACCCACAGGCTGGGGAGCCCCAGTTCTTCCCCAGCTGCCAGCTCTGGGGCCCCTCCGCAGCAGCCACTGGCCAAGGGCCTCACGGCCGTCCCGTGCTGGGGCACACGCGCTTCTCACGCACCCCACGCCCCTACAAGCAGCTGCGGACATTCTCCCCAGAGCTAGTCGAGTAGGAAGCGCCGCTCACTGCTCATCCCCCCACACTATGCCTCTCGCTGTTTACCAGCCCGCTTCACCTGGCATTCTTCTTACAGCAACTTGAGTCAGGAATAACTTGCTTAGGGTCAAAAACAGGACACACTTTATGGTGCGACCAGTGCGTGTGCTGACTGTATGCTCCTTGTCAGCACCACAAATAAGACACAAGGCATTTCCTCCTGGCCCCACCCAGCTGGGACCGGGCCTGCCCGGGTCGGGACAGGCTGGGAGTGACGGCCATGGGGCAGGACAGCTTGGTGTGGGCTGGAGCAGTGGTGTGTGGGCAGCTTCTCCTCGGCGCAGGTTTTTACGCTTCACCCAGTCACCGCCCTCTCTCTACACAGGCAGGTCATTCATTTGTATTGCTGATAATTTGCTTACCCACTCATGTGACGACTGGCAGTGCGGTTCTTTTTAGCTCTGGGCTACTACGGAGAGAGATGCCGTAAACATGCAGAAGTCTTTGCGGGGACATATGCTTTCATTCCTCTTGGGTAAATTCCTAGGAGCTGGGTCATATGGCAAGAAAGTGGATGTTCCATTTTTAAGCAAACTGTCCGCTGTTTCCCAAACTGGCGGCACCATTTACCTCCCCGCCAGCAAGCACGAAGACCCAGGTGCTCTGGGCCCATGCCCACGTTGCACCCCTGGCTCTGGCCTGCGGTGGGCGGGCAGGGGCTGACCGGGGAGCCTGCTGAGCTGCAGGGTACGTCCAGTATTCTGGACGCAGGTCCTTTGCCAGAGATAAGTACGGCAAATTCCCACCCAGTCTGGGCTTCACTTTTCATTTACTTAAGAGCCCTGTGGAGAGCAGACGTTCCGGTGTTTCCTCTCGTGGCTTGTCCTGTGTGTGTCAGGTGAAGAAGTCTGCCCACACCAAGGTCAAGCAGGCTCCCCCAGAAGCTCTCTCCTCGAAGCCTCGTACTTTTACCCACGTGGGTATGTCCTACGTTTCGGTTAGCTTTCATGGAGGCCGAGGTAACGGTTATGGCTCACTAATTGCTTATTTTCTGCACAGAGATCCAAATATCATGCTGATTTGTTGGAAAGTCACCTTTTGTGCCTTTGTGAAAAACGAGCACCTGCGTGAGGGGCACTTCTGCCCCGCACTGGGCACCCCATCTTGAGTGCTGAGCCCTCACCGACAGGCGCCCCGATGTCTGGGCAACCACAGTCTCTGGGACGTGGCGAGGCCTCGCGGACCACAGACCCAAGTTCCAGAAAGCAGGTGAGGTGCCTTCAGCCAGGCTCGCCCCAGGGGCCAGCTTCAGCCCTGTTCCCAGGGCCACGGAGAACAGGCAGGGCTTGAGACGGGCGGGGCAGGGGGCGGTGAGGGGAGGAGACGGGCTCCATGGGCGGGAGGCCACCGGCGAGGATTCCCCGGCTCAGAGCGTGCGTGGACTTGCCGGACGCAAAGCCCAGCTTGCTTCGTAGCATCTATGGGAAGCCCGCTAAAGTGAAGGCGAAGTTTCAAAAATGCCAAAGAGCCGCTTTAAAGTTTAGTGACCGACACTGGACATTCACTGATCTTAAAGACAGCCGCACCCCAGGCTGTCGGGCTGGCTCCCGCTGTCAACAGAGACGCACCACACCCCGGAGAGCACCCGGGTGGGGAAGCTGTCTGGCCGCTACGGCGCCCGCACGTCTCGGCGCGCCACGGACCAGAACTTCCCTTCTCAACTCTGGCGCTGGCCGCCACCGAGGGCCGCGTCTGGGAAGGCACCGCCTCCACTACAGTTCCCTGGGAGTGGGCTAGGCCCTCCCGTGGCCTGCGGCTGGCCCGGGCCCGCGGTGCGGGGCTTGGGTGAAGCGGATCAGGTCCGCCTGGACCCTGCGGGAGCGAGGACGCTGGACACCGCTGCCACGGAGCCCTCGGTGCCGGCCCAGCCGGCGCCCCCCCCAGACAAGTCAGGCAGCCCCCGCTGCGGGGATGGGCTGGGGCGCCTCCCCAGGGCGGCTCGCACCTGGCGGGCCCGCGGGGCCTTCCCCACCGCGAGGGCCCAGCGGCAGCGAAGCAGGGCTGGCTGAGTCCTGCTCGGCTTCTGTAGAGGAGTTGCGTGGCACTTGTGAAGGCTCCAGAGAGCGCCCGGGCGCCCGGGGAGAGCAGCTCAAAGGCCCGGCCGCAGCACCTCCCCGCACAGGTCAGCGCCGGGCTGTGGCAGCACCAGCTGGAACGTTCAGGAAGCCCTGTCAGTCCTGTCGCTTTTGAAAGAGAATTCTGTTGTCACACTCACATTTTCGAATGTTTAATAGCATGCAGAAACAGAAAATAATCAGGGTGTGTCAAAGTGAATCAAATCAAGGAATTTCAGAGGAAAAAAAGACAAAATTAAGACAAAATTTACTTTAATGACCACAATTTTGCTGTAATTTTTAGGCTCCCTTGGCAGTTGCCCAAGTTAAGCAAAACCAGCCCTGCTGAGCGAGCCTGGGGCTCAGCGCGGTGCAAGCACAACATCTGGCGCGGGCCTGGGCGTCCAAGGAGCCGGAGGACGTGGGCAGGCCAGCCCCGGGCGCCCCGCAGCCCGCCTCAGCACCCCCCAAGTCAGCGAGACGAGGAGACTTTTCCAAAGTAACATTTTTGGAACTGGCAAACATAATTTAAACAAACCTTAGTTTAAGGCACCTGTACGCAGCTCAGTGGGCATCTCATTTTCAGGGGCGCTTACCGCCTCCATGATTACGTTCAGGGTGCCAGCACGTAAGAAGTGAATGAAGAGACACGCAAGGAACCCCGCCACAGGAAGCACCGGGCGTGCTGACTTCTTCTCGGAACTCAGATACCGCAGTGCTGCTTTCGCAGCGCCCCCATGACGACAAAGCCGTCTCTGGGTCACGGCTGGGTGCTCGGCCTGGCCCCCCGGGGCTGAACCACCGACCTGCTGCTGGGAGCAGGTGTCCAGAGCACGCTGCGCTGAGTCTGCACGGGCCCCTAAGCTCTGGCCGGGAACCGGGTCCTGTCCATCACCCCAGAAAGACCTGTGTCCACCGGCCCAGGCGCCCGGAGGCCAGTCATCTGCAGGTCTGGCGAGGGAGGCTTTCCCGGAGCCCCACGCAGCGTCCCCCGCGGCCGGGCACGTCCCGTCACCGCGCACCCCGAGACCCCGTGCTCACGTCCTGGCGGGCACACGCTGCCGTGGCCCTGAGGACGGCTGTCACACCGCTGGCGGCCGAGCCTGCGAGGACACCTTTTCCCTCCTGGGTAAGTACACAGGAGCAGAACTGCGATGCACGTGTGTGCGCGCGAATTCAACACAACGCGCAGGCCGTCTTCAGGGCGACGGCACGGCTCTGCCCCTGCCCGCGCGGGGACCCCAGACCTGCACGGCCTCACTGGGGCGCAGGCCGGGCACGCGGGTCTTCCCTGACTTCTCCGCCAGCGCTGCTGGCTGCAACAGGCCCTCGCACGCTCGGGCCACTCTGGAGCCAGCAGCCACAGCCCCTCCTAGGACGCAGACGGGCTGCAGGACAGGGTGGCTGGCACTCAGCAACATGGCAGCCCCGCGGCGCTGCCTCCCACCCCGGGACGCCCTGGCCCTCTGAGCAGCGGTCCCTGCGGCACACATCCTGGACATGCCCGGTTAAAGAGCACCCCTCAGTATGGCCGTTTTTGTTAGTTTTTTTTTTCTAGTTTTGCTGCCTGCATTTCCACCTCACTGAGATCTCAGAGTCTGCCAACCTTGGACGAGACACCTCCCTCCCTCAGGGCTCCCTCACGGCCTCTCCAAGCACTTCATTCCTGCCCCCGGAGCAGCTGTTCTCAGACCCTCCTCACAGCAGGGACCAGGGAGGGGGCTGCACTTCTGCTCCGTCTTCCAGCACATTCCTTGAGACGAGCGTGAAGACAGCACACTCGGCCCACGGCGCTGCACACAGACACCCCTGGGTCTCCGAGGGGGACGACCTCTGGTGGCCCCACCTCGCTCTCACGTCACCACGAGAAAGGCGACAGGTGCTGATGGCGCTGTATCGGCCAAGGAGCCATAAGACAGATACGCTCCTCCCGCCTTGGGCCTCGCCCACCCATGGAGTAAAAGCTCCAAGTGCTGACCAGAGACCTGCTTCCCAGGAGTCTTTCTTCCCACGTTAAACGCGTCTCCAGAGCGCGTTTCTGATGCGCGGCGCACCTCATCAACCGCACCACTCAGTTCACCATTAAGCACGAGCAACTTCCGGTATTTGGGTTACCTATCACAAGCAAAATCATTCAAAAAAACTAAAAAATGCTTCTGGACAAAAGACATTAAATCTTAGTGTTTTACAAACAAGGCTAGACAAGGTCACAGAATGCCCGACGTGTTAGCACGTCAGAGTGCGTGAGATAAACATTACGTCAAAAAGTTACATTTAAAAACTCTTTTCCCCTCTTTCTCTCATGAGTGTATTAACTGTGCGGACAACTGAACAGGATTTTTATCTGCCTTACCCAAAACATGGGGGGTTCTTTGGTCACACACGCATCCCAAATTTCTCGCGTGCATAGGTATGTGAGTCTCATTCTATGCTTATAGGAACTAATGAAAATCTAACTTCAGTGTTAGCTATTTCCAGCAAGAAAATCTGACTATATGTTTCTTATCTTAAAGGGGACTCTGAGAGGTGTCCCCTGAACTGTGGGATGGCAACGTGAACTGTGGCTGGGCGTGCCAACAGCAGCTGGCCAGCGAGCAGGCAGCTTTCTCCTTGCACTATCACGTGCCACGGTCGGCACGTACAAACTACCAGTGTGCAAACAAATGCCATCCAGGAAACAGTAAGTGCCAGCAGCTGTGGGAGCATTCACACTGGCCTTCGCCGGCTGCGCCCAGCCCAGGGGCACCCCCCGGCCCCTGCAGCCTTGCTCTCCCGGGCGCCACCAACCTGCAAGGGGCTGACTCCAGAGCGTCTGCACTTCATCTCCATCAGCAAGAAGAACCAGATGCTGCGTGAACACGACGCAGAAGACACACCGCCAGGGACGTGCACTTGCAGGCTGAGGGGGCTTGCCTGTGGGAAGCTCTTTTACACGGGGCTTTAGCTTTCTTATTCCTCAACTTCCCAAGGAAACTAATTCTCGATAGTGCAAGATGAGCACCATCGTCCCAATTTTTCTTGCACGTTTTATTTCCCATCCCACACAGGAACATTTTAATGGAGAAAGGAGAGTTCTAGAGAGTGAAAACTATCAGGGCAGTGACACAGTCACTCCAGTCGCCACAGACTCGCGCACACTCACTGCCTCACCAGCAAAGGCAGCGGAGAGGAGCCGTCATCACCAGCACAGCAGCCCGTCAGGGCTGTGCTCAGACCCCGAGGTGCCTTCAGCCTGTGGGGCTCTGCGCGCATCAAACAGGTAATTTATACGGCCGAGAGCTCCCACGATGTGATGTTGCGAGACTGCTGAAATACGCTTTTCTAAGCTGTGCTGAGGAGTCGAAATAAAGGAGTATAACCTTCAAGGCCTGCAGCCTGGGCTTCCTCAGGCTCAGAAGGAAATCTGACGATCGTGAGTGACCTTGAGAGACCAGGCCTGCTACCCGGGGCCTTGTCTGCTGCAAACGCAGGCTGCACCCCCATCCAGCGAGCCCTGGCAGCGGCCCAGCCCGCACACACGGTCTGTGCTTCCTGATGGACAACGGTGTTCCCGACCGAGAACGTAGCACTGAGCACACAGAACAGTGTGGGATTTCTCTTGATGTCAGTCCTTTTGTTGGATGTTGAACGGGTAACAAATACAAAGCTTGAATAGCGATCACCTGACGTTATGTTTAAAACCCATAAAAAAGGCACAAACTACTAACATGTGAAGCCTAAGTGAATTCTAACCTTAAAGCACATGACACTTTGATACCTGATGAAACTCTGGACAGAAAACATTCACATACTATAAAAAAAAGAAAAATCAAACAATTAATTTACTGGTCAGGTCACATTCTGTGCTTGTGGTTAGGGCCCAGGGCCCAGTACGCATCTATATGTCTATGGAAAGGGACCGGACCCTCTGTCTGCTGAGACCCTGAAGTTCGCCGCAGGGCTGAGTTGCTGCCAGGCGCCAGGCCAACGGTAAAGCAGACGGGCAACTGAAAAGGCCTGTGAAATACAATCAAAGGAGCGAGAACTGCTGTTCGCTGCCGGGCGCTGTCCCAGCCTCCCGGTGGCTGCAGGGTGATCTGCTCGGCCCAACCCCCAGGGCAGTCCTGCTTCTCGCCTCTGGTTGCACGTTCTGTGCCGCTCGGGCACCGCCCAGGAAGACCCGCGGGACCCACAGATTCTCGCCCCACACCTGACAGCGCACGGCCCTTGCAGGCTCAGACCCGGAGGTCCTGTTCCTTTCTCCCCGACTGCTGTCTCCACATGCAGAACCACGTGAGTCGGTATCGCTTCGCTTTGGCGTGGCAGGCCTTCCTTCCATACTGAAGCCGCGTGCTTTCCCTCCTAACAGCCGATCGCTGAACCATCCGCAAAAGCAATTCAACAGAAGCAAAACCTGGAGCGCCGAGCCGGGCCCGTGGCCGGGGAGTGAGCGAACGACAGAACGTCACCGCTGCCAGCTCCACGTCACGCGTGACTCCAGCACTCCGCTGCGCTGGGGCAGTCAGGAGAGCCGCGGACGCTTCCGCAGCAAACGCTGTGAGCCCGAGGCGAGGCCCGGGCCTGACAACCTGCTGGCCTGTCCACTCCTCCCGGGGGAGGCTAGGGCAGGAGGGCAGGGGCTGGCGAGCGGCGTGGGGACGTGGAGCCCGCACCAGCTGCCGACCCCACGGG
The DNA here is from genome assembly GCA_019455555.1 of Galemys pyrenaicus. Classification (NCBI taxonomy): domain Eukaryota; kingdom Metazoa; phylum Chordata; class Mammalia; order Eulipotyphla; family Talpidae; genus Galemys; species Galemys pyrenaicus. The sequence goes on from JAGFMF010012294.1 coordinate 2,097,377, forward strand.
AGCGCCCCCCGCCACTCTCTCCCCTCTGCCCCGCAGGGCACAACTGCCTGCGTTTTGAAAACCATGTTCCTGGTGCCTGAGTAGCTGTTACCGTAGCAGCATTATCAGGAAAACTGAATGATGGTAAAGGTAGGGAAGAAAAAAACCAACTTTCTCCCGAGCACCTCACCCGAGGGAAGAAGGGCTTTCTGGAATAACAATGAGCAGGTGGATGAGCTTCTTTGGAAGGAAAAAGAGTTCTAATTCATCAGTTTTTAAAAAATGCAACTGAATAGAAATGACAAGACCTATCAGTGATAAAAGTTTTTTATTTTGCATAATTTGGAACCACCAGAGACAGATTTAATTTGCCATTTTAGAATGAAATTTCCGTGTCTGCTTGTTAGATGCTACAATATTTTTATCCGTCTACCCCTGTGTGATGAGGAGGGGGAGTGGAGGGGTGCGCACCGACAGTGACGAACACGTCACGGCTGAGCAGGTGCGGGCCGCTGGCCACCGCCCGGCCTTGGGGACAGGCCACGCCCTGAGTCTACCGAGGGATGAACTGAGCACAAGCTTGTCCAAATCGAGGCTGTCACCTGCAAGTGCTGATTACAAATTAGCTTGATAACGATGCCACGATCACCTGTAATAATTATTGGATTTTTCTCAGTTACTTTGAAGGAGGTAAGTTGATTTCACAGAAAGCCAAGATTCAGCGTGGTGCTTGGAGAAAGGGGCTGTAGTTTTTCATTTTTTACAAGCTGAAGTATTTTAATAATGGGTTTTAAGGTTAGATTGCCTTTAATGGGATGCTTCGTAGAGAAGTTTAACACTTTTCATAAAGACAGGTAATTTCCAAGACTTTAAAGACAGAAAATAAGGACAAGTTACAAACGCAGGAGCCTCACAGGATGTTAACGCCCCTCCCCCGCCCCCATGTTAGGCCCAGGTCTGCGAACTCTCCCCGCTGGCCCTTCAACCACAGGACACCTCGCCAAATCTGCAGCTCCAGAAGGCCGAGAAGCCCGCTCCTCGCAGTCAGCCCTGTGTGCGGCCTCCAGAGAGACCCCAAGTGGCCTTGCTGTGAGAGAACCCCCGTTTTAAGCTGCGAGCAAGAGCAGGCGATGGGAAGCGTGTTGTTCCGAGTTCAGTGACAAAGAGGAAGCTGGGGGCAAACCCAGCACTTGGACAAGTTGCAGTTTTAGGTGGCATGTGGTCCAGGAACATCTGTAGCATATGTTTACAGTTTCCACAGCTTAAGGCAAAGTAAAGCAGTAGCTGGAAGCGAGCCCGTATGTGCAGAGATGGCTCTGCCCAGGGTTCCTCTCAGAAAACCAGGGCTAGGGTTTGGCTTGTGTACCTCACTCACCCCATCCCGCCGGGTCGCACCAGGCCCTCTGGGCCTCACCGCACCCCACCAGGTCGCACCAGGCCCTCTGGGCCTTCACCCTGCACCTGTCCCTGACTCAGCATCTCGCCAGTGCTTTATGGCTCTTCTTTAACAGTCTCTGGGGTGGCGTCTCCCCTTCTGACACCAGAGAGGGGCTGTGCCCGGGCAGTCCGGGTCACCCCGGGCTTCCCAGGCCTGTGCGGGGTGAGCAGTGTGCACGCCGTGGGCCTGCTTGGACACGCTCTGCAGCCCTGGGCATTACTGGGGTGCCTGCTCCCAGGGGGCACGGGCACCTGACCCCTCATGACCTGATCCTGATGTGCTGGGTGAGAGCCGAACTGATGGACACTGAGGCCACCTGCGGCTCCCCCAGACATCAGAGAAGACGAAACATGGCCCAGGCTGCATCATGCTGCTTCTGCCTCGGGGGCTGCCCAGCCGCCCCCAGGCGCTCCAGCAGAGCTGCCGAAGGCCGCTGCCTGCTCCTGGTGTTGGCGCAGCTTCCTGCACAAGGGACTTCTGCAGCGGAGAAGCATCTTGAGGTGTGTGTGGGCAACACGTTCTACCTAGAAACCTGCACTGTCACTAACGCAGAGTGAGCGTCCAGGGTGGAGACCAGAGAAAAGACGGAAACAGCAGACGCAGCCGCCGCTGTCTGCTGTGACTCGGAGGTTGCAGGCCTGAGCGAGGCCGTGGAGAGATCAGTGCGTTCTCCACTCGCAGCAAGTTAGGCCTTACGCACGGGACCTTACTTAGGAGACATTCCAGGCACGTGCAGTGCTACACACCCTCCTCCACTCGGAATAGCGAGAAGCAGCCTTTTCAACAGTGGAAGCAGCGCTGCAGGACACACCCCTTCGTTGCCGTCGCCTTAATGAAACGTAACATGGGCTGTTTCTCCTCTCTGACTTCACGAGACACTGACTGGCACACACGACAGGCTGACTTGTGAGCTAACAAGTCATGGGCGCGTGCTTCCAAAGAAACACCAAAAGCCACCAGACTGATATTCAAGCTTAAACTAGCCCCTTTTAGAGGTCTTAAAAAACAACTCCAAAGTGCTGAGAAAACTTGGTGCAATGACAGATCCTTGAAGCGCTGCTCCGAACAGCTTACCCCACACACAGGACTTCAAGAAGGGGATTATCTCTCTATGATGTAGGTCGGCACTCCCTCCATCTCGAGTCATGTCTCTCCGTGACTGACAAGTACCAACTCCTGCTTCTTCCGTGCATGTGTTCTACAAACCTAGTTTGCTGCCTGACTTCATGCGTGGACAACCCGGGCTGGAGGCCTAGAGCAGGCAGGGCGCCGCCAACGGCGTGCGGGCTTCAGCGTCTCGGCGGGCGCTGCTCCACCCCGCGCCAGGGCGCACGGACAGCTCCCGCGTCCAGTCACTTCCAGGCCGTGCCACAGGAGGCGTCTGCCTGTTCTCTGCCTATCCGCTGCTCTCTGGAGGCAGAGCTGCCTGGAGCCTGGCATCTGTACCTTTCGAGAACAATCTAAGGGGCTGGAATTCGCCAGCAGGGATGCTTTCTTCATAGGTCAGGAGAAAGTTCTCAATTTAGTTGTTCCCCCAAGTTTAAACAACCTGATGCTCCCCATCAACACCGCACGGCAGGCACGGGAGAGCAGGCAGGGGTGGGCATCCGCGCTAGCACGACCCCGGGTTCTGCCTGCAGCACCATGCTCCGGGCTCCGGGACCCTGCAACAGTTCACGCTGGCAGCCCGGGGCTCAGCACGGGGAGACAGGCGCTGGCCTCCCCATCGGGCTGTCCGCCAGGCAGACACTGCAGTCAGAGGTGCGGAGGGGCCTGTGCAGCCCGGCGGACGGCCCCGCACACCTGCCCCGTGTTCACCTGCCCCTAAAGCACTGTCCCGTGCGCTGACCACCCTCGCCGGCCGCACGGCACACTGAATTGTGAATAGGCGCTGCTCTGCAGACCCCAGACTGCAGGTCTGCAGCCAGCCTGATGGCGGCCCCGCGGGGAGCAAGCCTGGCTGTGCAGAGCAAAGGAGCAGGATGGGAGCCAGCTCTGGCCAGGGAGACCGTGGAGACTGCGGGAGGAGGGATGCACGGCACCCACAGGCCCAGCCCTCTGGACAAAGGCATCGGCTCCGTGCGGCAGAGTGGACGCTGCTTTCCGGACGAGGAGGCAGTCAGGCATCACAGGGTCCAGGCCGCAAAGTGTGGCACACCGGGCTGCAGGCGGCCCCTGGCATCGGGTGAGCCTGCCTGGGACAAGGAGTGAGAGTCGCTCCTCCCCTGGACTCGTGCCCGACTCTGCGGCCTCAGCCTTTGTGAGAGCAGCGTGAGCTGAAAGGACCGAGACCAGACTGTAAGAGTCTGCGAGAAATATTTTAAATGCCGCTGTTAATTAAAACCCATAAATAAAAGTGCTGCTCCACGAGTGGGCGGGAGGGCCGGGGCAGCCTCTCCGTCACGCTGCCCAGGTCAGCGGCTCCGGAGACGCTCCAAACAGAACAACGCACTGCAGGAAGAACCTGCCAGGCCCGGCAGCCCTTCCTGCCTGCACATGACGTGCTGCAGCAGAGACCGCGGCGTCACGCCGCACGCCGCAAGGCCGCATTTTGCCGGTGGGAACGAGAAGACGCAGGCTTCGCTAGAACACTCACAGATGCCCATCACTTCAGACTCCTGTTTAGAACTCTGGAACGTGAACTACGGAGAAATGGTGGTTGCTATAAGCTCTTCTTTCCCCAGACCGATTACAGAGAGTGAATTATAATTTAATAAAATTGTAAGAGTAAACAAAATGTACCATCAATAAACATTTCCCATGTTCCTGCTATTTTTTATTCCAAAAGCTCAAAGTAGAGATCCTATTAAACAACGTGTGTTCTTATAAATGACCTTCAGTCACTGGTAAATATAGTTACAACTGACAAATTATTTTTCAAACTACTTAGTTATAAGATGCATCTTCCACAAGATAACATATGCTTAGCTAACACTATATCAAGCAGTTCAGAAAGGCACACTATAGAACATTTAAATGCCTCGCCGCAACATATGGGTTACGGCACAGTTCTCGTGGAGCAAAGAACGGCTGTGCAAGCCACACTGTGCTATAACCAGGCTCACGTGGATAATATATCGCCATAATTCTGCTTCAATTAAAAGCATATTTCAGCAGAAGCCCAGGACGTCGGCTCTCTGCATTTTAATAATGCCAACCCACAACTCTGCTTATGCTAAATGTACATTACTCAAATGGATTCAGAATTATGCTTTACATAAATAAAGACTGAGCATATTAAGACAAAACCCTGCACAACCCAAGTATGTACTAATGGCACGGTCCCAGGATCGGCTGGCAGCTCTACACAGTGTGCACAGAAGTCCCTCCATCGGCATCATCTAAGTCTTGGCTAATATTTTCATTTCAAACGGTCCTCATTCTTGTCTTCCCAAAGACAGAGCAGAGCAGCAGCTGAGCAAGAGGAAGCTTCTGGAGCACAGAGAGCAGGCACCCTGCATGCAGCGCATGGCCAGGGAGCTGCGGAGCCGTGGGGACACCAGCAGCACACAGCTGCCCTCCTCGCAGAGAACCGGGCCAGTCCCAGCGGGCGATGCTCACGCCCCAGCCCCAGCTGCTCTGCAAAGTGCTTAAAAACCTCTAAGCTCCGCGCTAAGAAGCATCTGCAGCCACCGCAGCATGAGTTCGAACCCCGGCCAAGGAGGGGACCCACAGGGTGCAGCAGACCTCTTCTGCCTCCCCGCTGCTCCCCTCAGCAGTGCATTTCAGAAGAGCCACCTGTTCTGTTCCCCACTCTCTCTGGGGAGTCGTCTCACCCCCCGCGCCTCTGGCCTGTACCCCAGTTCTTGTCTGCATAGAGAGCGACAGAAGCCGTTAGCGTGAAAGAGCCCACACGGGCCAGGAGCCCGCCAGCTCCCCTCAGCTCAGCCTGCTGAGGCTCACCTAGAGGCATCAGCAGACCCTTGTGAATTCCAACTCGTCAAAGATGCTCAAAAAGGCTACAGGAGTGAAACAAATTCATTTAAGTGAGCCACAGAAAGGAAACAGAAACAAAAATACAAACAAGTGGTAACAAGTAGAAACAAAAACAGAAGCCGCACTAAGCCCCCAGACGATTATTTACATTAGATTATTTACTGTTACATTAGTCCCAGAGGCCCTGCAGGCTACAGCCTAGATCCCGATTCAGAGGGTGCCCCTGCACCCGACTGGCTACAATGTACCAAGCACGGGGCTCTGGCCACATAAACTCTGGGGACTGAGCTGCTGCAGAAGAGGGTCATTTCCTGAGAAAGTACAACCTGGCGCCTGTGGAGACGCTCAGGGAGCGAGGTGGACAGTCAGGCGGTGAGGGCCGAGGACGGAGAGGAAGGGGCGAAGCCACACGCCCACAAGCACAGCCGCTCCGGAAGCCCGGTGAGGACGGACGTCCCGGGGGAGTGTTCGGCCTCCTTCCCTGGGCGTGGAGAGCGGGACGTGGGGAGGGCGGCTGGCCTGGGAACCAGCTGTGGTGGCATCGCTGCGAGGAAGGAGCAGCGGGGAAGACCCCGGACGAGGCGGGGCAGAGAGCACCGAGTACAGCCAGCCAGAGCGAAACGAAGGCAGGCGTCTGGAGAGAGGCGTCTCAGGAAGGCAGGCAAGTCCGCAACGCCCACCAGCACCCTTCGGAGACCGACCGAGAAGCCAGCAGCCCGCACCGCCCCCTCGGACAAGAGCCGGTACGGCAGCCCGGGCCACGAAGCCGCTCTGCCTGGTGATGCCCCTGCCCGGAGCCGCCAGGGTGGCCAGAAGGACAGGTGGAGATGCCAATGCACCCCTGGATGATGCAGAACGCACTCGGGAGAGCAGCTCTCTCGACCGCCTGAGGGCAGACCTCGGCGGCGGCGGCCCAGTCCAGCAAAGGGCGTGCAGCGCACGGCACGCATCGGCCACACCACCGCTGGTCCGCAGAGGCAGGCCCAGGGCACAGACAAACGGGCAAAACACACCCCGTCCCCAGCGTGATGGACAGAACGTCCCAACACAGCAAAACTCACTTGTCGCACCAAATCCTGGACACGCGACGGGAGGAGCAAAGACAGACACAACACGGGCGAGTGGGGAGCAGGGCGAGCTCCCCGAGGAACTCAGAGCAGAGATGCACGGCTGGGCCTTCCAAGCTTGGTGAGACAGCGAGTGGCCTGCAGACCAAGAAGCCGAGCAAGCCTCAGTGGGTAACCCCAGAGACGCCCCTGTGCAGACGCATCAGAGGCCTGGAGATGAAGGACGGGACCCGACACCAGCGGGAAGCACCAGCTCAGAGGGTGCCCGGAGCGCCAGGGTGCTCCTCCCAGCCATACAACAGCCGCAAACCACACACTCAGGGTTCTCAATGTCCCTGCTTGGGCTCAGGAGGGAGGCTTAAGAGAGACCCGCACTGGGCCTCCCTGGTGGCGCAGCGGGGTGAGCGCCGCACTGTGAAGCCTCCGCAGCCACTGCAGCGCGAGTTCGATCCCCGGCCAGGGAGGGACCCACAGGGCGCAGCAGACCTCTCCTGCCTCCCGCTGCCCCCTCAGCAGTGTGTTTCAGTCCATCTGCCTGTTCTGCTCCCCACTCTGTCTCTGGTGGCTCCTCTCACCTCCTGCAACTCTGGCCTGCACCCAGCTCTCCTGTGCATAAATATTTAAAAACAAAGCCACCCACCCTTGCTAGCGACTGAAGCAACGACCCTTCTTCACCACCAGCAGGGCGCGAGCACCATGTCTCTGGCTCCACAGCTAGAGGCTCTCTCCAGACCAGGGACGTGCAGGACACGGTGCCAGAGGCAGCCTGCCGGCCCCACATAAGGCCACCGGGCTCTCCAGGGCGCCCTGGGCAGCGGCTGCACTAGCGGCGTGTGCACGCACTGGGAAAATCCAGCACGAACACAGACGCTGTGGCTCAAGACGCTGGTAAACAGTAACCTTCAGCACTGGGGAGTAGGATGCAAACTGCATTAAGTGCATGTAATGAAGGCCGGCAAGCAAAGATTGAAGATCAGGAAATGAAGATGTAGAAAAAAACAAGAGAAAAGCAATTTACGAGTGGAGATGTGATGCCAGTTCATAAGAATAGAAAAAAACAGAAGATGGTCATTGAATCAAATGTTTCAGGTAGTGCGTTTCCAAAACGCGCTTACCTGACAACGCAAGATGGATCACTCTAGATTCTATTACAAAGAGAAGAAACTCCAAGGTTGAAAGGGAAAAAAAGTGCCTTAGAACACTCATGAGATTTTTCTCCACTCAGGGCATCTCGCAGCATTCCAGAGCGGGGAGGGCGGCGGCCCGTGCGAGGCGCAGGGCGGTGGGGAGGAGGGCCTGCTGGGGCCCAGGGCGCAGGGCCCAGCCTCAGGCTGCTGTCATCTCCCACCCTGCACAGAATGGGGGGGCTGTGCCTGTGAGGCCCCTCCCACTCTGATCTCCAGCTCCGCGTGGCAGGTGCACACAGAACAGGGGCCAGGGGCTGCCCGCCGGACCAGGGCTGGACAGTCCTGCTCCCGAAGAGGCGCCACAAGCACTCCCGAAGCCCCTGCAGCCACCGCAGCACGAGTCCGATCCCCGGCCAGGGAGCGACTCACAGGGCGCAGCAGACCTCTCCTGCCTCCCGCTGCTCCCTCAGCAGTTTCAGTGGATCTGCCTGTTCTGCGCCCCACTCTGTCTCTGGTGAGTCCTCTCTGCACCCCCTGCACCTATGGCTGGTACCCCGGGTCTTGTGTGCATAAATAAATAAAATCTTTAAAAAAAAAAAAAAAAGCCATTCAGACCAAGGAGGCCAGTGTTCAGTGTTTAACCGAGGAAGAGGCAAAGGCTGTGACTCCCACCCTGAGCCCAAGTGGGGGCCATGCTGCGGGGGACGCTGGGCAGACAGCACAGGGCAGCAGCCGGTGTCACTCTGGACGAGAAGGCCAGTGTGGCGAGAACGATACACTTCTTGCACTTCAGCCGTTTAAAATACCGGAAAGTGGCGCACGATTTGCCGCGGCTTTCCACGGAGCCCAGCGGCGGCTGGCCAGCCCTGGCCGGCGCCTGCACGGTGCTGCATCCTCATGCCCCGTGCACGCGGACTCGGACAAGGCAAAGCACAAGTGGCTGGCGCGGGTGCCATGGTGGGAGATGAAGCTTTACAAAACCAAGGCCATGTGTGAGCACCCCGATCCTGTGGCAAAGTGCAGCAAAGGGGAGGTCTGACGAGCGAGAAGGCACACTGGGAACGACAGGGACCCCGCAATCCCCAGCCCCGGACACTGTCCCTTCAGGCTCCCGCAGGCACGTGGGTCCTGCTGCCGCCGACAGCACCTCTGTCCCTGGGGCCAGGCCACAATGAAGTCACGCTGGGCTTGACTCTGACTTCGAGGGGCCTCTCGGCACCTCACAGTTCCAGACTCACAGCGGAACCCTCGGCTCACAGCCCTCTGATGTCGGCGTTCACTCAAGGCCAGCGCCTCCCAGACGCCGGCTGGGGCGCGGGACACAGGGCTCGGCCCGCAAGATGGCTGCCCGCAGGCACGTCCTCTCTGAGAGCCATGTGCTAAGGTGCCAGCAGCTCCGGCCACGCCCACGCGCCTCACCCCGCAGCCCCACCTGCAGTCCTGTCTGGGCAGTGCGGGTCTGGCTGGCAAGGGCTCCCGCACCCCCGAGAGTCAGCTGCTGGGTTCCGAGCAGGTAAGACACACACAGCTGCTGGTGCCACCACGTGGGAGAAGGTGCATTTGTTTAGAGGGCCGTGGCTTTGAAGGCCTCACCCCCACACCTCTTCACCCCTCCTTTGCAGCGCTCACGAAGAACTCCACTTTCTGCAGAACTAAGAAACAGTGGGGTCCTAAGCCCTCAACGAGGCCCCGAGTTTCTGCCCTACCCTTCAGGGGCCGGTTCCCCCCGTCTCTTACTAAACAATGAATATTTTCATGCCGTTTTTCCCGCAGTCTAATATTTTTGATTTTATATCCTAAAGCTAAAGGACCCCAATCACTGTCCTGGTAAAAGACCTGTACTGCCATAAACACAGAACCGCCAGATAGAGTTTAAGGGCATCTAGTAGCAGCACATTTGAAGAGATGATGATACAAGTGTCTCCTGAAAATTTGTGAATGAGTTTGTTGATTAAAAACACGTATTTCTCATTTGCCTTCAGTGCTGCGATTGGCTCCGTGTGCTTTCGCTAGAAAGCATGAAATGTTCTCACAGTGTGAATGTCTTAACACCCAAACAGAATTAACTTAGCATCCACGAGAAGCTGAATCAACCAAGGTGCATCTTCTGTCACAACGGTCCACTCCCCCCACCTCTTCCTTTGAGCCTATCATTTGTTGCTGTCTGTCCAGTTAAGGTTTCAATTGTTCCCCAGGAAAAAAAGCGGCATTTGAACATGGCCCTTAGGCACACATTTCTCCTGGCACCATGTTAAAAAGTAACATGACTTCTTCCGTGAAGTGCTAGTATCCTCTGCTGTGAAGCGCTAGTATCGCATCTGAACTGTGAGGTGCTGGTACGCGCTGCTGCCACGACCTCAGGATTCAAAGCTTCTACATGCAACTTCATCTAAATCTTTTCGAGTAAGTGTGAGTCAAGAAGCCCAACAAGATTTAGAAGGCTCCCGACTCACAGAGGAACACGAGGGGCTGCTGGTTGCACTGACTTGAAGATGGGAGCCTTCCCCTCAAGAAGGCAGGCAGCGCGTAGTGAGGGACACACCCACAGCGACTGGACATCTGAAGACCCCAGTGAAGGAGGCCAGATGTCTGCCTGCAGAGTGAGAAGCACGCGGCCTAGGCCACTACGGCCGAAAGGGAGAGAAACCGCAGATACCTCAAAGGACAGCGGGGACTGCGCTGCCCACCCTGGCACAATGGTCCTGGGCCACCACCAGAAGGTGGCAGGCAACGCAGAGACCACAGAACTCTCTTCACTCTGGCATTCTCCACCCGGTGCCACCATCACCTTCTCTAGCCAGACCTGCCACCAAGCAGACACGTCTCCACACAGAAGCCAGAATGAGTCTTCCTCAAACAAGTCAACACAGTCGTCCCCATCAGAGTCAAAAGAAAACTCTACATGCCTTCCTCCAACTCAGCCCCTGGCAACACAGGTGCTATGTCCTGCTCCCTCATACCAGATAGCCCACCTCACTGGGGTCAGCCCACCTCACCGGGTTCAGCCCACCTCACACGGGTCAGCCCACCTCACACGGGTCAGCCCACCTCACTGGGGTCAGCCCACCTCACTGGGGTCAGCCCACCTCACTGGGGTCAGCCCACCTCACCGGGTTCAGCCCACCTCACACGGGTCAGCCCACCTCACACGGGTCAGCCCACCTCACACGGGTCAGCCCACCTCACTGGGGTCAGCCCACCTCACCGGGGTCAGCCCACCTCACCGGGGTCAGCCCACCTCACACGGGTCAGCCCACCTCACACGGGTCAGCCCACCTCACCGGGGTCAGCCCACCTCACCGAGGTCAGCCCACCTCACACGGGTCAGCCCACCTCACACGGGTCAGCCCACCTCACACAGGTCAGCCCACCTCACACAGGTCAGCCCACCTCACACGGGTCAGCCCACCTCACACGGGTCAGCCCACCTCACCGAGGTCAGCCCACCTCACTGGGGTCAGCCCACCTCACACGGGTCAGCCCACCTCACACGGGTCAGCCCACCTCACACGGGTCAGCCCACCTCACACGGGTCAGCCCACCTATGGTGCCAACAAGGGCACAGAGCAAGTTCTCAATGATTCCAGCAGATGGGTCAAGGAGTGGGCCTGGAGCCCTCGGTAGCTTTTTATGCTTTTATTATCAGAGGTGACCAGGGACATGGCAGGCAGGAGGGCCGGGGGGCAGGAGGCTGGCAGGCTCCTAGCACCTGGCGCATCTCACTCTCTCAGCTGCTTTGCTGCTGTCTTCTTTCTGCCTGTTTCTCCCCTGCTCTTCTGCGCTGCTGCTCTATGTTCTCATTCTCCTGTTCTGGCATCCTCGTGACGCCGCCCTTATACATCTCAGCCCAGGTGCGCCCACTCAGGCGCGCGTGCAGGACGCAGGCGTCCCTCATCACACCAGTGTTTTCTCTGGCCCTACAACCCACCCCCTCAGGGTTTCCCCCATACATACATATGTTTCCTTGGGCAAATAGGAACTTTGCAGCCGTGACCCACAAAACTACACAACACAATTTCGAAACACAACATAATGCAAATAAACACAAGTGCACCCAGGCAGG
>JAGFMF010012294.1:2110553-2202308 GCA_019455555.1 Galemys pyrenaicus
GAGGCTGGGGGTGGGGGGGGGGGTGGTTCAGGGGCCAGAAGGCCGGGAGGCTGGCAGGCCTGTGAGCCCCCAGGGTACCTTCACTCTCTGGGTTCTTTGTGGCTCTCGTTCTGCTGGCATCCTCGTGACGCCGCCCTTAAACGCCTGTGTCTAAGCCCAGGTGCGCCCACCTGCGCATGCCCACTCAGGCGCACGTGCAGGATGCAGGTGTCCATCATCACACCCGTGGGGGGAGGGCGGAGAAGCCTGGTCACTTTTCTCTGACCGTACAACACCTCAGCCCACCGCACACCAGTCAGCTCACCACAAGCCACCTCACACCGGTCAGCCCACCTCATGGCATCTCATACCCGTCAGCCCACCTCAGGCCACCTCATACCAGTCAGCCCACCTCATGGCACCTCACACTGGTCAGCCCACCTCAGGCCACCTCAGACCGGTCAGCCCACCTCAGGCCACCTCAGACCAGTCAGCCCACCTCATGGCACCTCACACCGGACAGCCCACCTCAGGCCACCTCACACCGGTCAGCCCACCTCAGGCCACCTCACACCGGTCAGCCCACCTCAGGCCACCTCAGACCGGTCAGCCCACCTCAGGCCACCTCACACCGGTCAACCCACCTCACGGCACCTCACACGGGTCAGCCCACTGTGGCCTGACAAGCTCCATGGTGTCCCATAGGCTGTGCCTATGACACATTTTCTGCCTGGGGCCTTCGTTCAGGCTGCACAGGAGTAATTTGGGGGGAGAGGGCATGTTCATTATCTGCATCTTAAACTTTTCACACTGACCTCTTCAAATGTGTGTGGTTTGTTGTCTGGAGAGTGTACCTCAGTAAAAGTGGTTTTTAAAGTTACCTTCTTAGAGCAGTTCCCCCAACTTTGCATCTAAACACAGTCGCACCCCCACCCCCTCTACAAACAGGTCTGTTTTGCTTCTCTTCTTATCCCAAAGTGCATTACAGTGTGTATTTACTGTTTACTTGCTTATTATCTCTCTTTCTCCTGAGGAATAAACTCCGTCTCCAGAGCCTAGAGGGGTGGCTGCTACCCAGAAAGCACTGGCGAACACGTGGTCCATAAACAGGTGTGCAGCTTCGGGTCCAGCCCTCATCACCCTCTGCTCCTGGTAAACAGGCCCAGCACCACCCGGGCCGGGGTCAGGGGAGCGGAGGAAGCCGCTCAGAGGCCAAGCCGCGGCCGTGGCCCCACGCACCTCGCTGCAGAGGGAGCATCACCAGTGCCAGGAGAGCCGCTAAGCGGACTCGTCCGTCCCTCCCCAGAACCAGGTGTTGCTCCTAAATGACCGGCTAGCTCCCTCCTCCCTGACCCCAGGCTCTTCTCACTTCTTGCTGACTGACCCTGACAAGGGGCTCTGGAGCGACAGAACCCGGGCAGCGCCTCGGCTGTGCTGTGGTTGCCGGCCAGTACGAGGGGTCGCTGTCAGACGTGCAGGTTTTGACTCCTAACTTGCTACGGTTGCACGGACGGGCCTATCAAACGCGGAGGAGTCCTTTCCGAGAACAGCCGGCTTCCCTGCAGCGGCCCCACTCTCCGCTTACCCCTTGGCGAAACCGTCCTCAGAGCAATTATTTTCTTTTAGAAAGTGAGTGTCCTCCTGAAAAGTAATAACTATGAAAAGCACTACGAAAATGAATCAGAGTTAACGAACGACGAGGTAAGACATACATAGAAAGGAAAGCTACCACTTCAAGTGAAAGAAGCCTACCAGTAGGAAGCTCCATACTAGAGTAAATAAAAAAAGAAAACTGTAAAGTCAAGTAAAACTCCAAGCTTTGAGACTTTTCTGGTCGCTGAGTTACAACAGGGAAGCTGTGATGCGGGTCGAGGCAGAAACACCACGTCGAGCCACCGGGACGGGGGCGGAACAGACCGCCCTCAAGTGACCGCACGAGACAGCAGCTCCTGCCAGGGCCCTGCACGCGACAGCTCAGCTGGGCGGCGGCGTCTCACCCCGCAGACCAAAGCACCCACCTCAGAAAGGAAAGTGAGAGAAGGACCTTGGCCCCAGACCAAGGGCACGCCCTCCGGCCTTGTGGGGATTTCCATTGTTTACGAGACACCGAAGCAGAGAAGGTTTCCCACTAAGTCTTTAAAATGTCCACATAGCATAGCGGAGGAGAAAAAGGACAATGGTCGAGAGGTATGGGAGCCCCCACTGTTCCGATCTCACCCCAGAGGGCACTCGGACTACTGGAGAAACTAAGATGATCAGCCTGTTCCTCTGAATGTGTGCCCATCCCGGGACCGAGAAAAGGGGAAAGGTCCAGGCGAAACCGATCAAATCCAATCACGTTGGTCAATTTCTGATACTATCAACTCACCCCCAGAAAGGAAGTGGGGGCGGGTGAAAACAGCTTCATTAAAGAAGCCTCAAAGTTTCTAGAAGGCTCATTAAAGCCCACATCTGAGAGAAGCACGAAAACCCCGGAGAGCCAGGTAAGTGCGTGGAGCACGTACTCCGAGCGTCCCCATGCACAAGGGGTGGGGCCGGAGGCGCTGGGCCTGCAGACAAACTGGGCCCACGGCGAGAAGCGGCAGGGGCGGCACCGGGGGCTGCGGAAGCCGCGAGCCTGTTTGTGGCCACCTGCATCCCACCCCCACGGTCCTGGAGTCCCGCACGCATGTGCCGTCTGCCCCAGGCCCTGCCCGCGGAACCGCGCCCACACCTTGGTAAGGGCCCAGGGGAGGCAGAAAGAAAGCCCCGCGATGACCACGGCCTTGCCGCCCTGCCAACTGTCAGCTGTCTAAGAGCTCGACGTCACGTGTGACCGGGCCGCCGCCCAGCCGTGAGGGCGCAGCGTGGAGGCTTCTCGCCGTCACAGGCAGAGGGCCTCAAGTGGCGGCGGGCGGGCTGCGGGCAGCAGCTGCCGGGCCCGTTCTGTGTCCAGGAGAAGCGGGAAATGTGTGAAGTTCCGTTACAACAAAGCCTCGCTGTAGACTGGAAGTTCCAGGGAGGAACCGACAAAGGGTCCCAAGGCCACAGGCCCGACTCATGCATCCAGGGCGGAAGCTCTTGCTTCTGTGCTCCCTGCCAGCGTCAAGATGCAGATGCACTCCTGCTAGGACATAAATCCTGTTACCCAGCTGCTCGGGGCGCAGACGGGAGCAGGGTCTCCTCAGAGCCCGCTGCTGTTAGTAAAGTTTCCTCCCCTCTCTGCGTGCTGCCTGGCTTCCCGCGGACCCCTCCCCTAACTCAGGAGTGCTGCGCGGGCCTCTCCTGGGATTCTTCTGGGGCAACCCGAGGGCCTGCAGCCCTCCGCCACCGCTCCCGCCAGCCTCGAGCACGGCCGTGGCTGAAGCAGCCCCTTTAGCCAGTCCGCGCCGTCGGCCTGACCGCAGCGGCGGCGCTAAAAAGCTCTTTTCTGCCGTAGCAGAGCTTGGCTTCCAGCCCTGACGTGACTTCCGCAGGGTCACGCCGAGTGGGCTGAGTGTCCCTCCCCAGTTAGCGCAGATGGAGACGAAGGAGTAGGCCGGCTCCACCTCGGTGGCCACGCTCGCAGCAGCAGGGACGCCACTGCTTTCACTGTTTACTCAGACACTTTCACCATCTCTTGTAAAAGAAAAAAACACACAAAAGGACACGTGAGGGCAGTTTTGTTCTGTTCTTCACCTGTCCGCCACTGGCCTTCCAGCCTGAGGCCGGGTGAATCGACGGGCTCAGGTCCCCGAAGCAGGCGCAGACACTACCGCGGCACCTGCCGTCCCTCCTCGTGGTCCTGGCAGAGGAGGGGACACGGGGCAGGGCTATTCTTACTGCACAGGACGACGGTGCTGCCCAGAGGCACCGGCCGGCTGGGGAGCCCAGCCCTCGTTTTCACGCCGAGGGGACGGAAGCCCAGGGTGGGTGTGGAGCAGGGCCAGGGGACGAGTGTCCAGCTCTGCTGCTCCCAGTTCTGCCGGCGCCAGTCTGCCCTGCTTCCCGCACGGCCCCAAAGCCTCGTTCCACCATCTGCTCTCGAGTGTGCATTTGCCTGGGAAAAACGTATCTGCTGAAAATAGCGCGAGCGGCTCCTAACGTACTATTTCAGAGTCTCTCGCTTTATCAGTCACCTAGTTCCAATTCTAGAGCCTTCGCTGTTCTGAGTGGAACGCAATAGCTGCCCGTTGGTGCAGCTGAGCCCCTGGGCTGGAGAGGACGCTGGGGCCCCATCACCAGTTCTCCGCTGAGGCTATCCTGCCTCCTCAATCCGCACCCCGAAATGACAGCGCAAACCCCTAACGTCAGAAGCTGCAGTATTGCTGGCTTTGCTTTAATTCTTGGACTACTGCTCTGACGTGAAATCTTATTTTAAGGGCAGATGTTCTGTTGTTTTCCCTAATTTCTGATTAAAGTTATCTGCATTCTCATATGGCATTTTTACACACGTTTAAGATACTCAGAGATTTAAATGTTTATTTAACAACCCCTAGACCTCCCCCAAAAAACCACCACATTCTCTGTACCATTTTGTCCCCCCTCTCTCCTAGGAGGGGAGCTGGACCTTTCCTGAGGGCTGAGAATGTAAGGCCATGTTAAAAGTGAGTTAAATTTTGGGAGGAATATGATTTTCACAATAACCACCAACATAAAATCTCAGAACAACAATTTAAAATGACGAATTAATCAGGTGTTGTCGGGAATGCGAGGATTACACCTGGGAATTCGGAAGGAGAGGAGCGACGGACGCCGTGAAGTGCCGGAGAGAGGTCTGGGCTACAGGAGCGGTGGGAGAGCAGAGGGCGGAGGCGGCGCCCAGCAGCCACAGGAGCGCGTTTTCCAGCAGGCCCGAGGCCGCGGTCATGGCCAGGCATGGAGCGCGTCACCTGGCCGGCCGAGCGCCGCAGGTACCAAGTCATGGATAACTCAGCTCTGTCCACAGGGCGCAGCCACCCGCAGCAGCTCCCGTGCGAGCATCGCCACGGCCCCAGGCCACGCAGAGCCGCACCGACCTCCAGGAGGCAGAGGCAGGCGGGGAAGGCAGAGGGTGCTGCTGGCCGCCCCACTCGGAGCCCGCTCCTCCCACACTCCCACATGGGTGGACCTACAGCCTCTCTCTGTGCTCTTGTGCAGAAGGGCCAGCAAAGAGGTGAGGGATTGAGGGTCTGCAAGAGGAACTGGAGAAAAGCACAAGAGGAGGCCCAGGCCGAAGGTGCAGGGGCCAAGTCCCGCTCCGAGGGCGGCCAGAGTGGTGGCGGGGCCGGCCCACCCGGTGTCCACGCGGTGCCTCCTCCAGGAGGGTGCCAGGGGCTCGGCGGCCCCGCAGGCCTCACACACGGCCCTGACCAGCCTGGCCCGAGCTGCTACTGCTCCCCTGTTCACACATTTCTCAGATTTATTTTTTAATTTAAGTGGTGCCATTTCACATCACGCCCACCGAAGTACTTACTGTCCTTTGCCAAGTCCAGGATACCAGAAATGACACTTTGGAATCCCCCAACGAGCGGCAATTAGGAAACAGCTCAGCTGAAGCTGGCATGGAAGGCTCGGGCCTGCTCAACAATATTCTTAATTCTCGCAGGCCACATGAAACCAGTAATAATTTCAGCTAAAATTAGGTAACACAATTCACCAGGGAAAAAAAAGGCCAAATATATGGAGCCAAAAGAGCCACAGGCTCGCCTTCCCCTTCTCCCAGCTCGCAGGAGCAGAGCTGGCTTCAGGGAGAGGCCGGCCGCCCACAGCCGAGGCCGACCCCCGGCAGGCGACCGCCCTTTGTCTGCTCTCGGTTTGCAGAGTACGTCGTCAGTACCTTGCTAACCCTGCACACGCACTAACGCAAAAGGGTCTCTCGATGAAAAGCAAAGCCGCCCAGGCTGAGAACTCTAACAGCAGTAACAGCAAGCCTCACTTTGTGCCGCAGCAGTCACCACAGGGGACGTCCGCGTACTCGGAGTCTCTCCCACAGACACGGCAGCGCAGCCCAGTCTGCTCAAAGAGGAAGTTTAAACAGTCGCATCATTTCAGTCTTTGCTACCCAGGACATTTTGTCATCACTGTTACTTTTACCTTAAAAAAAGCTGGCTTTTATCTGTCCCGTGGATGCGGGAGTAGTTTCCTGTTTGAATTTTTAATGCATCTGTACATGCAAACCAAATCACTAAAGTCATGCTCAATTTTTGGTTTCAGCTCAAAAAGCAAAAGGAGAATCACGTCAATGGTTATAAAATATGCATTGTTTTTTTAGCACAATTGTTAGAATACGCTAGTTAGAACTAAAACACAAATAAGAAAATGAAACCGTTTAAAACGGAACTAAGTATTTTCTCTCTGATGGTTCAATTTTCTGACAACTCACAAAATAAAGCAAATTATTTGAAAGGCTGAACTTGATTACTAAAATCAAATAAAACATCCTTGAAAAAAATAGTAATTTAAAAAACTTATTTTTCCCAGGGTGTGGGCAGAGAATGACACCATTTCCCAGATTCGAAGAGTATTTCTGGCTTTGTGAAATTAGAAAATTCTGTATTTCACACTGTGATGCACAAAACATAAAACCAGCTTGGAATAAATGGGTCTTTCTCCTCTCCCCACATGAGTCTGCGCACAACGTGTGCCTGTTTCCCGGCAGCGCAGAGCGGCTGCAGCGTGCTTCGGTTAACCCGCAGGCTCGTGAAGCCAGGAACCTCCACGGGAGCCGGCGGGTGTGGCTGGTGGCACGGCGTTTCGTTCAGAGATGAAACGAAGTGTGTGTGTGTGGGGGGGGGGGGGTCTCCGGGGCTGTCTCCCTCAGGGCCGAGGAGGCCAGCAGAGAAGCTGGCAGGAGGGAGGCCGGGGCCACAGCAGCAGCTGCACTGGGGAAGCTGCAGTGTGGTGAGCACACGCAAGGAGAAAGGCCGTTTTCATCACTGTGTGACTGGAGAGACCGGCCTGGTTGCAGGCGGTGGGGCAAGAATGTTAGACAAAGGACAGAGTCATCAAAACACCGCAAAATTAAAACTATATGAAGAATTAGATTCATCTGGCACTGGCATTTATGAAGGAAACGTCACATAACTATAAGTAAGACTAATGAGGTGAGTTAAAATGGTCAGACATTAGAACACAACGCAGGAATCTTTCCTGTCTTATTTTCACTTTCTCGGGTGTAGAACTGGAGGGACCACACACCCCAGTGCCAGCGGACAGCGGCTGTCCCGGTGCTGCCGCGCCCTGTCAAGGAGCGGGCACGCCTTTCTCTCAGACGCACACAAAACGGGCTCGCTGGTTTTGGGGCATGGAAAAAAACAGACCCCAGCGCCAGCTGGAGGAGATCTAGAAACCGTTCAGGACACACCACCAGGACTTCCATTTCTAGGGCTTCTATGAAAACTTGTGAAATTCCAGCTCCACTTAGATCAAACACGGGCGGGGGTTTCGGTTTCGGTTCGCACTTGGAGGCCCAGGGCCTGGGAAGCCAGGGGACCACGTGCCCGCACCCGGGCTAACAAAGTGACCCACAGCCACCTGGTCTCAGCTCTCCACTGGAGCGCCCGCGGGCTGCGGACGTGCTCAACCTCTGTCCAGCAGACACACGGGAGGAGGCCAGGTTACAGCTGAAGGGGCCATGCCGCCTCCGCAAATCAGGGGAACCAGGAGGAAGCTGCACCCCAGATTCCAGCCCCCGCAAGCAGAGCGGGGTCACTTGCTGGGCGGCCTCTGAGCACGGCGTGGGCACACCCACCGTTTCTCTGAAATGCCTTTGGAACGAAACCCGGGCGCCCCTCCCTGCCCCCTGCTAATCACACACTTTTTTTGTGGGAGAAGCTAGCCCGTTATTGCTCGTCCTTTGCGCTATAGCTTGCAGGGTAGCTCCCCGGATCAATAGCACTGAGTTAAGTGGTAGGAAAGGCTAAATGTGACAGCTGTTTGCAAAGCAAGGATTAATTTTTAGTTTTTCAGTGCTCTTATGTTTCGTGTTAAAATATTAAATTCAAGTCACAGGTCCAGAGGAGTCACACACTGAGAGCTTTTTGTTAGATATCTGTCATTCTGTGCATCGGGAGCGCCGGCACAGGTCACGATGGAGCCTGCTGTGCTCTCTGCAGCTGCGCAGGTCCCAGTGCCGGTGGCCATACATCTCTGCTGGCAAAACCTCCTGGGCTGTGGCACCACAAAAATCAATAAATATTAACCTTTTCTGGCACTTGGTGCTGGGATGCTTTATCAATCGCTGTCAGGTAGCAGAACCGTCAGTGATGAACTGGGCTTCTCACCGGAGGAATCCATAACAAATTTAGAAACCAATGTGGATTAACACTTTTTAAATTAAAAAAGAAAAAAAAAAAACACATTTTATCTCTTTAAAAAAAAAGCACAAAAGCTACGCAGTCACCTCCCTGGCGCGCGCCTTCGGGGGACACCCACATCAGGACCCCCACAGGCGCGCCGGCCGGCTGGTCGGTGACAGCGTGCGAAGAGGCAGGAGCGTCTTGAGTCCACGCTACGCCCTCTCTTACCCACTAGCGGCCCACTCCTCCTTCAGGCAGCGTGCACACGCCACCCAGCGCCACGTGTCGGGCTGGAGTGTGACACAAGCGAGGGGCCGGTACGTGAAGTGGGGGGCGCGGGATGCGTGAGCCCCCCCTTGCCACAGGCCTGGTGGCACTCGAGGTCCGCGGGGAAAGGCGGCACCACCCGGACCCCGCCGGACCTGCAGGGTGCACGCTGGACTCTCCCAACTCGGATTTCTTACTCTGGGCTGTGGCCAGCTTGGGGCGTGGGGTGAATTCAAGGCTAGGCGCCCTCTTCACAGTCTGCAGCTGCGTTAAACAGCAAAGCATGACGGCGTGCAGCGTCACCTCAGGACACCCACGGCAGCTGCAGGGGGCTCCAGGCGCAGAGCCCCGTGAACGGGCATCTCGGCTGGCCTGGGGGAGCACAGGGTGCCAGCGAGGCCTTCGTCTCTCGGCAAGTCAGCATGAGGAAAACCAGGGTGTCAGAAGTCTTCCCGTCAACACGTCAGCCACGCGTCTTTTGGTTGCACATCTTAAGACCAGTTTTTCGGGTGGAGTGACTACTAAATGTGTCCTTGCGTTAAATACCGAGGCCCCACGGTTTGCAGAGACCTGATGACTGGGGGCAGAATGGGGAAAGGAGCTAAAACAAGCGAGCAGCAGCTCTCCCTCCATCAGGCCCAAGAGCGGTGCGTCCCTAGAAGGCGCTAGAGCAGGAAGAACACTGACAGAAGGGCGTCACGACCCAAGAGCGTCCGCAGCCGTTGGTGTCACCCGGAGACTTGCTGGGCGCAGGCTGGCCGGCGGATACGGGAGCGTGCCACTCGCCGCCCGTGCCTGGCGGCAGCGGCCCAGCCCAGGGCCGGGGAGGGGCGCCCGGGCTCAGGCCCGCCTCCGAGGGGCGCCCCGCAAGGACGCACTGCGCTGATTCAGTCTCCACGCGCCGGGCTAAGAAGGCGAGGAGGGTCTCCAGACCTGTCAGGGAGCTCTGCACCGTGACCCGGCTGGCGGCCCAGAGCGGCAGTCCTGCTTGGATCAGCGCCCCGCCTCTGCGGGCCGGGTGTGCCCCCAGCACTCCCCGCTGGTCCCTAAAACCCCAGGATATTAAGCAAACAGGAGAACGCAAAGCCTTGCCGGATCGCCCAAGCGCAAGAAGCGCTCCAGGAGGCGAGCATGGCGGGCCGAGCCGCCTCGGGGACGAGCCTGGGGCCCCGCGGTCAGACCTCGCCGTCACACCGTCACGTTCCCTTCGGCGGGGAAGCTGTGTCCCCACGGTGCACGCAGGCAGCGCGAGCACGGCTCCCTTCTCTGCACTTCTGTTCATAACAGCACCGAACGCGGGCGCCACCAGCCCCGCGGGGAGCTGGGTGCGGACACGGGATGTTTCCAGGCTGACGGATCTCCCCTCGCGCGTCCTGCACCTTGCAGAAGGCACGGAGCACACAGGCAGCTCAGTCTACGAGGCGGGGAGCAGTGCGCGATCCAGGCCGGCCTTGCCAACCTTCCCCCGGCAGGCAGAAGTAAGAGTAAGATCACCTCCCGCTAACAGGAGTTCGCCCTTTGTCTGAGGGCCTCAGCTTTCAGGCTGTGGATTCCTCCTCTAGCAGCTTCTTGGTAGAACTCTATGCTGACAGCACCGAACACAGGCTTCATGTAATACGAAATAAATGAAGGAAAAAACCCAGCAACTTCATTTATACTTAAAGAAGGAATAATTTACATGCTTAACCTATTTAATGCCACTCTGCGTAACTCTGATTCATTCTGATTTATTCTAACCCTATTTGTCTGTAAAATATTCAAATATTTGCTTACCAATCCATCACAGGACGTGGTGTGTTGAGTGTGAGTGTGCGTGCCGTCTGTTGTTCTCTCCGTGACTAGAATGCCAGCCTAACATCTCGGCCGGGGCTGGCGCTGGAAGCCCCCGGAAGCGCCCGCTTCACGAGTACAGGACCGGGTAGGGCCGGGGAGCTCCAGCAGCGAGCCCCGGGTGGCCCCAGGGCTGTGCGCACGCCCGGCCGCCTTCAGCGGCATCTGTGGAGACTCAGGAGTCGGGCCTGCGAACACTGGGGTCGGCTGCGGTCCTCTGTGACTGGGGTCTGCACCGCCGAGCCGCTGGGGAACGGCTCTGAGAGCAGTGCAGGAAGGAGCGGATCCCTCAGGAAGGCCCGGCTGCAGCGCTTCCGGGGAGCAGTGATGGCAGCAAGGCCTGGGTGCACATGGAAGCCGCCCCTTGCTGCCCCTTTCCAGTCCCTGACGTCGGCCCCCCCGCCCGCGCTAACTACGGACAGCCCGGAAGCGCTTTACAGTGCATCCTGTGCATGTGGGTCAAGAACCCGTGAGGCACAATGACAAGAGAAGCCAGTGCCCTCAGACGTGAGCCCCGCCCTCTGCTCCCAGCAGAGCTGGCCGGGCTGACATGGGTTCCGTCCTGCGTGGAGGAGAGAAGGATCTAGACTCCCGAAGGAACAAGCCCCGTCCGTGAATTGTTGGGAGCAGACATCACGTAGAAACACATTTCTCTTGCGACACCCCCACAAAATAGGATTTACCACTTGAGCACATTTATGGAAACTGAGGCACACTGAGCCACGGCCACGGGGCACGGCACGAGCCCCAAGGATGCCCAGCCAGCCCTGGCCTTGGGGGCCACCTCCTGCTCAGGTCAAAGCCCCAACGGCCATCAGTCTCCAGCTCCTCGTGCCTCATCAGCTCTTCTGGCTCGGTCTTCTCTCCGGGGCTGGCTGGCCCCACGAGCCGGGCCTGGCCCCCGCCACGTGCTGCTGCTTGCACCAGCTCACTCCGTCTCCCCCGCCATCACTCTGGGTCCCGGAGCCCCCTATTCCCTTCAGGTGTCTGCGCTCCCCCCGGGACGCCTGGTTAAACGCGCCCCTCGCTGCGCCGAGCCAGTAGGCCACCAGCGTCCTGTCCACCACCCTCTCCTTCTCTCTGTGACAGGTGAACTGAAGACGTCTCCTCTAATGCTCAGAGCCTTCGGGAACGATGACGAAGTGGCAGCTTGTGTCTCAGAAGCACGGCAGGAGTCCGCATGCACTGCAGCGAGCTAACTTCACCACCCCTCACCACCACTGTCCAGCCGGGACCCTACGCCACTCTGTGCCCACTGCAAGTTGGCAGAACCCCGCGGGCGAGCACCCCAAGATCTGACAGCACGGAAGCATCAGCCTTGACTTGAAATTCAGCTTCATCTCGTTCCAAGACAAGTGTTCTTCTGCCTCGCCACGCCGGTGATCTTGGTACAAATGGAGAAGAGGGCACGATGTGCCCGCTTTTGACTTTGGAAGTCTCCAGAACAGTCTAAACAGCACCTACTGCTCCTTCTCTTCATTATAAAAAGCACCTTGCTGTAGAAAATACAGGCAAACTTGAACTTTAAGGTCCACATTTCTCCAAACAAGTATATTTATTAAAAGACATCCAATATACCATTTTAAAGTCTTGCTAGAAGCCCTTAAATTAAGGGCTTTTAAAAAGAAAAGGGCTTATTAAAAAGAAATAACGTGTTTGTCGTGCAAAAAAGAGTCACTCGATGCAGAGTTCTACACAGAAAACAAAGCACGGACCCAGCACCCCCAGCCTGGGTGGCCAGCGCCTCCCTCGGGGCACGCGGCGCTGCAGGGGTCTCGCTCCTCCCCACTGGAGACGCCGCAGCAAGAGCCTGACCTGGGCGGCGTCCGGCACACACTCGGGTCCGCTCCCAACGCCGTCGCCCGTCCCTGTGGGCACAGGCCCTCCCGCGGCACCGACGTGGCTCCCAGGCCGGGGCCGCTGCAGTAAGGCACAACCAACCGCCTGCGCACTCGCGTGCACTCACTGCCCGGCAGGACAGACCTGCTGAGGCAAAGGATGCGCACGTTGACGTCCTTCAACGTCTAGCTCGCGTCCTAGCACAGCTTCGGCGGCTTGTTCCGCCAGCACGTCCAGCTTCTCTGCCCACGCTCCGTCACCGGTTAGTCTCAACCTTTCAGGCGTCTGCCGATGGACGAAAGTGGCACCTTCTGTTTGAAGGTGCTGACGACGAACGAGATGAGGCGTCTTTGCAGATACTGGTGACCCACCCGCAAGCTGAAAGGCCTATTCAGATTTTTTTAAGTCAATCTGAGGGAGGTTCCTGCAAATTAAGAACAGCGGCCTTCTGTGGGAGTATTAATTATATTAACCCTGTATCTGTCTTTTGTGTTGCAAATATTTTCTCATAATTGATTGTGAAACTCTGTTTACTTTGTTTCCCTTTCTGGTTGTATTTTTTCATGTCTTATGTAACCTGGAGGTTAGATAAATATTATGACGTTGTCTCCATCATCACTCGACTATAAAAAGAATTTAAAATAAAAATGCAATTCATGTGAGTATTTTTAGAACAAAGATATAGTGCCTTTCTTATTAATTATTTGACATCTACTTCTTTGCCTTTCTCTTTCACACTTCAATTATTAAGCGTCTGAGGTTGATAAATAAGATGTGAAAATAGAATTAATTGTTTATACCAGTTTTACATTGGCCTTCTGATGCCAGGTTATTGCTGAGCTGTGAACATCACTGTATACAAAAACCGCCCACCTGTTACTTTATGCTGTTTTCAGATAGGAAACATCGTAAGGCGTCTCTGTCAACATATAAAGAGCTAGCTGAAATAACAAGTATCAATTAGAATTATAGTATCTGAATTCTAATGTTTAAATATAGTCACTGCCTAGAGTCCAGAAAACGGAATGAAAAAGAATACAAGAGAAACGCGGAGAATTGAAAGTCTAGAGGCTGACTTAGGGATGCATGTTTAGACAAATGCAGCAGAAGTTATGTCCCACGTAAGCGAACGGAGGTTGCGATTTCAAAAGCGCACATTTAGCATCTAAGATGCGCCTCACGCCTCCTGCATGGGCAGGCCCCGACGACAGCTCTCGCCTCCCGCCCGTCTCGTCTGCAGCACCAGCCTCGCCTCTGTGCGCGAAGCGGTGATTGTCCGATTGTCCGTTTTACCCTTTCGTGTAGGCCAAGGAGAGGGGCTGGCGGCTGTCTTCGGAGGGCGCCTACGGCCTACCCTGACTGGCCTGGTGCGAACACAGGCGAGTTCCCCGCCAACGGCCCACTCTCCAGAGGTCATTCTGGCCATAATTCCAGGCCCGAGCCACTACCCTGATGGTCCTTCGTAGGAAATTGGACCCAGTGGGGACGTTTTCTCCCTCTCCTTAGTCTATGGGTCAGCATTTTCCTTCCCTTGTAGTTCTTAATTCCCTTAAGTGGCAATTATTTAAGACACAGTTAGAGAAGGTGCAATCTACATTCATCCAATAAAGCCTAAATATTAAAAAGGACAGGAAAATTCGGCTTGGTCACCAAGGATAAATGGGACCGCACTTAGCATTTGAAAGGCTCCAACGGAGTGGTACATGAGTAAATGGACACACTTTTTAAAAAATGGTTGTTGGAGGTTAAAAAAATTTGAAGAGCTAAAAGGGCACACTGTGTGTGAGACAGAGCGTCTTAATTACAAACGATTAATGTCTCAGGCAGAATCAGGAGCAGGTGGAAAAACCGCGCTGATCAATAGTGCCTGGAAATACACTCAAAAGCAGACGTAGAAGTCTCGATTGTAAGTCTTTAATAAGAACAGGATAAGCATCGCCTCCACAGAGGTAGCACGCCGGTGCCGAAAGCATTATGCCAGGGCAGGGCTCGCCCTGCCCACGGAGGGAAGCTTCAGAACGTGAACAGAGCGCAGGCACAACACACAGACACTCGCTGGGGCCCAAGACGCTAAACAACGCCGAGGAGAACAGCAAGATTCTGAATTGGATGTGGTGCGACCATGGGGGGAACCACAGAGGGGACAGGGTGAAATGGCAGCCTGTTCACACCTCATGCAAAGCTGGGGCGGGAGGCGATGCAGGGCACGGCCGGCGCGCGCGGTGGGTGCGGGGCCAGGCGCTCTCGAGGAAAGACACCGCCTCTCCTGCGTGTGCAGCTAAGAGCAGGTAAGCGCCTGTCAAATTTTAACCCAGTGGTAAATCTAATACAATTTGGTCTTCAACTTAACCAACATCTGCCTGCTGTATCAAAAAGTAGCATTTTGTCCAAAAAAATCCAACATGTAGCATCTTTCCTAGATGGCAGATCCATTTAAAATTTCTGGGTTTTGGGGGCCTCCCTGGTGGCGCAGCAGATTGAGCACCACACTGTGAAGCATCCTCAGCCACTGCAGCGAGAGTTCAATCCCCGGCCAGGGAGGACCACATGGTGCAGCAGACCTCTCCGGGCTCCCAGCTGCTCCCCTCAGCAGAGTATTTCAGGAGATCTGCCTGTTCTGTTCCCCACTCTATCTCTGGTGACTCCTCTTACCCCCAAACCTCTGGCCTGTACGCCAGCTCCTGTATGCATAAATAAATCTTTTAAAACAAATTTTAAAAAATAAAACTTCTGGGTTTAAAGTGGATTTTCATACATAAAACCAAAGTCATCCCAAAGGACCATGTCTAAGGTTTCAACTCCCAGGTAGGAAAGATCGCAGGGATAATTGCTAATTTTATAGGCTCGAAATGATTCTGCTGCTGAGATCGAACCCTGCCTGATAAAGCATAACCCAGGCAGCACACACAGCAGCCGCATGGACGCAGCCGACAGCAGCGACACGGTGCCAGCAGCGGACTCCCGCTGCCGCTCCCCGCCGGGCAGGCTGTGCACCCCACCCTCACCGCAGGCTGGGGGCACCACCAGCACAGGGCTGCTCCGGGAAGTAAAGGAGGTGCCACTCTTGGGACAGCCCAGTGCTGCACACTCGTGGAATCGTTGTCAGCCCAGAGAAGCCGGCCAGCTGCTCAGAATAAAAGGAAATGAGTCCCGTGCTGCTGTCTGGGCCGCTCCTATACTCCAGAGAGTCGGGAGCAGGCCTGCTGAAGACCTCATCAGTAGGTCTTCACACGCCCCGGGCGCACAGACTGGACCTCTTAAGGAAGGTCAAGACCTGCTTCTCTGGACCGGGCTGAGCGAACCCCTCGGGGGGACATCACCCCAATTCCCGGAAGTCCAGGGTGCCCACGGCCGGCTCTGAGCAGAGACGCCCTGTCTGCCGCTGGCTCGGCAACATGGGCCGGTCACCCCTGGAGGGGACAGGGGTGCGTGGGGGTGGGCTCGAATGGCACGGCCTGCGGGCGGGGGCGCACTCAGAGGGCCCGGTACCGGCGAACCACACGCAAGAGCAGAACGACAGCGGGAGAAACGGCGATAAAACGCTGCAGAAACGAACATGCTAACCCTCAGGTCTCCTGCAACGCCTCTAGGCCACGCACATTCAGCCTGACCCACCTTGTGATAAGCTGTTGCTCCTTAGATGCTGAGTGAACCCTCATACATATTAATGGAGTAGATGACTGTCTTGACATCTCAATGCACAGAAGATGGACACGCCAAGGTGATCCTGCCATAAATAACAGAAATACCCAGCCCTGCGTTTCCAGCATCTTCCATAGTGTAAACAAGACACTTAAAAATTTGATGTATTCGAACTGAACATAAAACACCTTAAAACTGCCTAACACATTTTCTTAGATACAGATAGAGAAATTGGGGTGATAAAAGAGAACAGGAGTGCTGTAAGAGAACTCTATCTAAAACCAAAATGACTTCTTTGACTGGTATGAGATACATGAACTCAAAGCACATATCACAAATTTTTTTTCATTACACTCGGGGGACAACCAGAAACGTGGACGAAGATGAAGCATCAGACAAACATTAACAAAACGCACAAAAAATGAAAGTGTCATTCAGCTCCTTTCAAAGGGGCACCCCCACTTTTCTCGTCAGAGTTCCCACGGGTCACGTGTCCAGCCTTCCCGTGCACCCCGGCACCCCTCAGCGGGCGCTGCTCCTCAGTCTGCAGCCACCCTCGCTCCTCATCTCTCTGCCACACAGTTCTCAAGATCAAGTGCTCTTCACGCCGCCTTCTTGCAGGGCAGATTCATCATCTCTGTTTAAACTTGAGCCGCACAATTACAGCTCCCTTGGTCCTGCAGCAAACACCGTTTGGGTGGGATGCCCGTCTGAAGAGCAAGAGCACGCACACGTGGTTAAATAATGTTACAATGAGACGTGCAGCGAGAGCACATCTGGCAGCTGTTCTGGCTGCCCCCGACTGAAGCCTGCGCTTGTTCTGTCTGAGGTCAAGGTCAATCTGGCAGTCTACGCCTACCGATGGGTTATTCGTAGGACGGAAGAAGCACCCACGCTCAGCACGAGCCTGCGCAGGTGTCAGCGGAGGCAGCGCGCGCCCGGGGCCCCGCACACACCACACGAGGAGGAGTAGGCCGCGCGTGAGGGGAGCTTCGGACGCAACCGACTGCAGGCGAGGCCGTCGGCGACACCAGCAAACAGCAGGCTCACGTGTCAAGAGCCCCATCTGGGCAGCTCCCCACCCTGATATCTTGTACCGGAAGCGCTTGGGCCGACAGGCTGTTGCTGCAAGCAGGCCAGGGCGTGGGCAAGGCATGCAGGGCGCCGTGCTGGCAGGGCACACCCAGCGCGGCTCCCGTCACTCAGGAGCAGCACCTACTGGCCCGACTGGAAAGGAGACGGAGCAGCTCCAGTTCAACACTTACTAACTAGCTCCTTGCAGAGTACTCAATGTACCGCGGGCACTAGTTCAAGTACGCTGCAAATATTAACTTCTTTAATCGCGCCAAGACACTGGCCACCGAAAGAGGCTGGTTGACATAAAGCGCACTCCGAGATGCGAAAGGACCTTCCTGAGCTTGAGACGCAGACTCTGCTTAAGCCGACAGAATCCAAATCTGTCACCGGACGCCGCCGGGAAAGGAACAGGGAGTTCGTCCCACCTGAACGAAGCATTGAAGAGGAGGAAATCCTGAAAGCTACTTCCCCCCAAAAGAGTTCTCTCCCAATAAAAAGAAAATTAAATTTTACATTCTGTGCAATGTGAATGATTAATCGGCGCTAATTGCAAAGGAATCTTGTCTCTTCCTTTATAAACAGGAAATCACTTCGCTAGGTTTTTATTTTAAGCACGCATTAAAATTACGATTTTTCACAAGGAGAATGACTCGCTGCCAATCACACTGACATGCTACTCAACAAATGGCACTAATAGCTGTGACAAGAGTGAGCCTGTCTGCTCAGCTCAAGAGGATCCAGACCAGCCGTCAAAAACAGGCTCTATCTCACCGGGGCCTACGCTCTGTTCTGCGGCAATAAAAGCTATTAGGTGATTTAAGTGACTACTTTCCTGGGATGAATTTTCATCTATTAAAAGAATGTATTTAAGTGTTTTTAATCTTACTTAGAAACAGAAAAAAATGGGCAAAGAGGAAGAAAGCATAAGCGTGTCTGTGAAGCTCAAATATTTCACTTCTTCATAGTTTTCCTGAATTAACTTTGCGAACTTATTCAACGTATGTAACTTCAGATGCTGATCAGCATACGCCGCACATAGCATTGTTTTGCCTATTCCATTTTAAAAGCCCCAGTCAAGTAGTGTAATTTCTGTGCTAACATCCTGACCCACTCTCTTCCCTCCTGACCCCTCACCAACAGAAATACCCATGTAATGTCATCTAACGTGGATGTGTGCAGAAAATAAGAGGGAAGATACGGGTAAATGGCTTTTTCTGGTATTTGTAATTTAAAGACGTCTTAACCTACTTAAGAAACACACGACAACAAATTTCCCTCCTGAACTGTTTGCAGCGGACAGCTCAGCAACACTTTACACCGTGGCATAAGTCCACAGAAGTTTTTCTTATTGCAAAACTGAGACTCTGCATCTGCTCGACAGCAACCCCCCAAGCAAGGCCCCAGCACCCCAGAACCGCCACCCACTTCTGCATGTCCCTGGTGACTATTGCACAAATGGAACCCTCCAGAACTGGGCTTTTGGGACCACCGCCCGCGCCGGGCACCAGCTCCTCGAGGTCCTTCCAGGAGGCAGACGTCTCAGACGCCCCTTCTCCTTGGGGACAAGACACACCCCTCGGCTTGCGGCCCCCAGGTTTTCTCACTGATGAACACCGGGCGGCCCTGCCTCTGGCTACGGCGAGTAACGTCATGAACGTGCGCACACAGGCATACCCAGATCCCTCTGAGTTCTTCTGGGTGCACACCCAGCAGCGACATGCTGACGCCTCTGGTCGTCGTGCTGTGACCTTCCCAGAAACCAGCACGCTCCTTCCTTGTGAGTGCACCGTTTTGCATTCTCTTGCCCTGGGCACAGAGGTTTTGGTTTTTCCATACCCTTGCCAACACTCGCTATTTTCTTGTTTTGTTTCGATTTGTTTCCTTTTTGATAGTAAACATCTTCCTGAGTATGAGGCGGCAGGTGGAAATTTTTCTAAAGATTTCTCAGCTAGTAAGAAAAATACGATTCAAAATTATACAAAATTCCAAAAATACAAAATTCAAAATGAGTACTTTTTACAGTGATGGCAAAGCTAAGCAGAGAACAGAGCCTTTTCTTATTCAAGAGCATAAAAGGTTAAGGAATAATAACTCCACTGGTCTCTATATTCTTAATGTAAATATGTGTACCTTATTTGTTCGCAAGCTTTTCTGAATGATCGGTCCTAAGGAAAGCCAAGCCCAGGAAGATGGGCTCAGCCAGCCAGTCGGCAGGGGCCAAGGCAGATCCTCAGTGACTTCCTATTAGATCGCAGCGCGCGACAGAGATGGGGTGTTGGAAACTGAAGGGAAACGCATGCATTCAGTTATGGGAGTTTACAGACAAAACTTAAAACCCATGCATGCTTAATTTTATAAGTTGCTGTGGCAACAGAGAGGAAAGAAATGGACTCCGAGAAATACTGCTAACTGATTTTCAGTAAAAGAGCAAAGACAATTCTACGGAGAAGGTGTTTTCAACAACTATTGCTCCAAAAAATAACCTACCTGATGCAAAAAAAAAAAAAATAGTAATAATAACCTCAAGCTGTTCCTCATGTCAATGAAAATAGATTCTAGATCGAAACATAAAATGCAAAAGCATTAAAAGTGTCAAGAGAAAACACAGGTCGGTTCATCTTTGTAAGGAGAGCTGGACAAACAGATCTTAGAGACTCTATCCAAAGCACAAACTATGTAGGGAAACATTAATAAATTGGACTTCATGCATATTTAAAACTTCTCCTCTGAAACACACTGCTAAGAGAGAAAAAAAGACAAGTCACAGCCTGAGAGAAAATACTGCAGAATCACTTATCTGACAAAGGTTCTGTATTAAAAATATATTAAAAACTCAGTAACTAACTGGGTAGAGGGACAACATATTTCAAGACACCGCATGAAAGAAGATGTACAGACGGCAAACAAACTGGTGTCGACACCATTAGGACCTGCCAGACACAAAGCAGCCTTCAGAGCGACCTCACAGGAGCCCTGGGCAGCCCTGGGGACGCTGTGTGCTGGGGGCGCTGCCCCAGGGCTCCCAGCCCTGCTGTAGGGAACAGGACCGCGGTGCGCCCTGGAAAACAGTTCAGCTTAAAATTTAGAACTCTACACATCTCACATCATCCAGGCATCTCCTTGAAGGTATTCGCTCTGGAGATGTAAAACCTTCCAGTCACAGAAACCCACAGGGTCGGCACGCTCACGCTCGCCTCAGCCCCACCTAGGTGCGTGGCCGCTCTGCTCCTCCCCGCTGCACCGCCCACTGTCAGGGCCCTTAGGCATCTTCTTGGGTGAAATGGGCACTCAGGCCCTCTGCCCTCTTAAACACGCCGCCCTGTTACTGCTGAGCTGTAAGGGCTCTTTACATGTTCTGGAAACAAGTCCCTCATCAGAAAGGTCTGCCATCGCCACGCACCCCTCCTCTTCTAAATAGATTTCTTTGAGGCACACAAGTTTCTCAAAGTCCTATCCAAGAAATCACTGCTTAACGAAAGGTCATAAAGATCTAGTCATGTGATTTCTTCAAAGGGTTCTACAGTTCTAGGTTTTAAACTGAAGTCCGAAGTAATCTGCTTCCCACGCACAGGTCACACCATGTCCACTTACAGGGCGCAGGCTTCGGGGCACAGACGTCCCCGGGCTCCGCCTGCTGAGAAGGGACAAGAGATGAGGGGCCCAGCGCAGAGTGCGGCGCCCACATGGTGGCCTCTGACTCCACCCTGCTCTCCAGGAACCAGCGCTCGACAGAGGAGACGTGACCTGCTGGCCGGGGCCAGCGAGGGAGCTGCGGGGAACCCCAAGCAGACTGTGGCCAGGTTGCTCACTGGAGGCGCAGGAGGGGCGCAGGGTGCACAGCCGAAGCCGCTCCGGCTTCAGCAGGAAACAGGGAACAGCAGCGTGGATTATAAAAGCGGAAAGGAAAGTAAGTTCACATTGGTAAGAAATAAGTGGGACGGAAAGGAATTGCTGTGAATTCCTTGAAGAAGAAGAATTCCAAATAAACTGCAAGGAAGGGAGAACACACACAAGAATTGCCCAAATCCCGCTGAAGGCAAGACCCAGCGAGAACGTCGAGAGCAGTGAGCAAAGTCTGAGGAAATACAAGCTCTTGGATAATCTGGAAACACCGCCCCGTGTATGCTAGTTAAAAACTGGAGAAGGTAAAGGTTCCAACAGAGCAACGTGGAGCCGCCCTCTTCCTCAGCTCCCCCGGCCACACCCCGTCCCAGAGCCCCGGCATGCAGATTGTGGGGGTTCTGCAAAACTGCAGCTGGATCCCCAGCAAACACCAGACCAATGTCAGGGACAGCAGAGGGCGAACGCCGGGCTGGGCGCTCTCGGGCGCGCCGGGAAACCAGGTGCACGAGAGTGTCGGTGCTGGAAAAGCCTCCGCACAGCGCTGCTGTGTCCGGCCGGCTCTCTGCCTTCACTTTGGACCTTTGATGTAAGCTTTAACTTATTTCCAAATTTTAGGTTTTAAGAAAAGGAAATTTGGAAAATGGTGATTTTGCTCACTAAAGACAGAAGTAAATCCATTTTCAAATGGACATTTTTATACCTTCTGAGCTAAATTTCAAAGTGAGTTAGACGGAACAGCTCGGGTCCCTCCCAGGGTGAAGCTCTGGGCGGGCTGCTCTAAGGCCTGGGGCTGGCGCCCGCTGCACCGTGGACAGAGGGGGTGCCCGCAGCACCCGCAGCGCCCGCCGCCCTCACCGGACACTGCGCTCCCGGGTCAGAGATGGCTGCAAGCGTGTGTACATCTTTAAAATATATAAATTATATTGAATTAAACAGCTGATAAAAGGGCTATATAAAAATAAGACACCATCAATTACCTGATAACATCACACTGCCCCGCTATAACTTTCCACCATCAATGTTTTCCCTTAAAATTTTGATAAATGAAGTTGTCAAGGGGGATAAGATCACAATTTTGTTTTCCTTTTTTTAAAAATCTATTTTAACTTTCAGAACTCCGCACGGCTGCGGTGAATGCTCCTGCAGATAAGATCGCAGTTTCGCCTGCTGATGAGGTAATCACAGTGCCGCGTGCAGGTGTAACCTTGTGGCGGTGAGGAGAGGAGCCCAAAAGAAAGTTTCAACGCGGCTCTGAATTACACAGGCTAATTGTATTTATCCACCCTCCTGAGAAAGGGGAGGACCGGGTGTTTTTCTGGGGGGAAAAAATGGCAAATGTCACCTTGAAACTTCTCTTGACGTTCTCGCAGCTGGAGGTAAGCCTTGGTCATCTAAAGGTCTCACTGAGAGACTGTGCATAAATTTCCGACATCTTCAGCTGTTCCACTAGATGTTACTATCAAAAGTTGTAATTTAATTTATACCCTAGTTTAAAAGGTGTGATTGCCACTAAGGACATCACAGAACATTAAAATATATACCAGAAAGAACACTTCTGGTCGTTATTATTTTTTTAAGGCTTCAAAAATACACAATACATCAGGGAACCTAAGACCAGAAACAGTAACTGAATAATAAACAGCAACTCTGACAAAAACCCCACGCAGGCATTCCCACCCGCGCAGGCGCCGCGCCAGGCCCACGTGGAGGGTGAGGGCTGCCGCACGCACACGTGGGCTGCGAGCCTCGAGCGCTCCGTGGCAACGCCGGGAACCACGAAACACTGCCAGTCCCTGCCCTCTGGCTCTGCTGCTAAAACAGCAATGACCAAACCAAACCTGGGACCTTTTTCTTTAAAAATAAAAACTCAGCCTCCACTCTAAACCCCCTGCGGCTCTCGGGTGTCTCCTGGATTGCTCAGGGTGGCTGGGCACGCGGGCACGCCCCTGGGGGCCCGGCGGCCGCGTCTCCCTCAGCCACACAGCAGGGCAAGCCGGGCCCTTGAGCTCTGACTGGACGCCATGTCCCCCGTCATGCCCACGACCGTCCATCCTCGAGTCAGGCTCCGGACGCGGCAGAAGCTGTGCAGCTGGGGTACGCCCACCCGCGTGGGGTTCAGCTCCTCGCGGCAGGCTCTGCCAGCGCGTGCGTGCTCAGATGAGCCGAAGTCATCAGGACCCCAATCCTCGAGGCTTCGCGGTAGGGGCTTCATCAACCAGTAGATGCCTGTGGCTTCTCCAGGGTCACGGACCTGACACGCCCCTGAAGACAAACAGGTGCGTCCCGCGGCGTCACTGCAGCTGCGCCCCCTTCCCGGACGAGGCGGCCTGCGAAGACCGTCCTTAAAATGCCTCACCATGTAAGATCTCAGCAGAGAGAGCTGCTGTGCACTGAGAGACGAGTGAGAAGTCCGGCCGGACGCTACTGTCCCCGCCTCCTCCTGTGACTGTGGAGGCCAAATGAGGCAGTGGAGGTGCCTGAAGAGACCTCCGGGACACCATGCTAGCCGCCTCGACCGGGAGCTCTGTGTGAACAATCAGGAGCGCCTCGCGCAGTCCTGGGAAGAGAGGCAGGAGCGAGGGCCAGCACGCAGAGGCCAGGATCTCCGCGAGCTGCTCCACAGCAGTGGGAAGACACAGAGCGTGTTCAGACCTGCTGAAGTTAGAGAACCTATTTCGTCTAAGATTTAAAAACATTTAAGACTGTATCAACATGAGGTTTTGAAAGACCGTTTCAATCCCACTGCTCGGTCAAAGAGAGAGGCTGGCAAGGGCAGAGGGTCCCCTCAAACACCGCGTTTGTTCATCAGCCTTTGTGAGACGAGGCCGCAGAGCGCCCGTCCCTGGGAAGGGAGGGCAGGGGACGCTGCTGGCGCCGTCAGCAGCCAGGGGGAGGGAGGCCGCTGCGGCGGGCCCAGACACCGCACTGGGCAGTGGGAGAGAAGGCAGAGTGAAGGCCACTGGCCAAAGCGCCAAGCCCGCGGGCGCCACGATGGACACTGAGGACGCACCTCCCGGGAGGAGCCAGAGCCTTCAGACTGGAGTTTGAAAAGAACAAAGACATTTAGCTGCAGTTAAGAAAAATAGTAAATTAACCCGGGATGATGTCTGAGGTTAAAGAATCAAACTGTTGAACTGTTAATTATTTTAGGAAGTCTTTTGTTAGTGGTGAAGTATCAGGAGACTGGAAAACAAGGAATCTAGCCTGAAGGTTAAAGAGAAAGAAGGGAGAGGCTGAAAATTATAGAGCTGTAAGCCTAACATCTATATTAGGAAATAAATCTGAGATGATACTTATGGATGAGCCTAATGATACATTTGCAGAAGTACAATTTAATAGGAG
This sequence comes from Galemys pyrenaicus, assembly GCA_019455555.1. Taxonomy (NCBI): domain Eukaryota; kingdom Metazoa; phylum Chordata; class Mammalia; order Eulipotyphla; family Talpidae; genus Galemys; species Galemys pyrenaicus. The sequence goes on from JAGFMF010012294.1 coordinate 2,134,610, forward strand.
TGAGTCAGCACGGACTTACCAAAGGCAGTCATGTCAGAAAAAATTTCGTTCCTTTTTAGGTTGAAGTAATAATTGGTTTATGTAAGGGAGAACCAATGAAAAACTGTCAGGATTTTCTCAGATTTTTGGACCTTTTCATAAAATGAATTCTCGCACAAAATGCCGTGACGCGTGTCAGCGCATGCAACTAACAAAGGGGGTGAAAGTAACGGGGTTAAAAATAGAGGGCCAAAGAACTCGGGAAGAGGCTGCGCGCAGGCGCCTGCACCAGACGCCAGTGTTCTTAATTAGTGATGAGGAGCGTCTTCTGTGCCAGCGCCTCGAGCAGCCCCGCGAGAGGGACGGCCACACACACGCCGTGGCGGTCCTGCCTGCCCAGCGCACAGGGCTCGCGGGGGAGCGTGAGACTTAGCCTGCCCCATTCAAAGTGACCAGTTCAGCAGAACTAAGGAGCCAGGTAAGTATAATTTAAATGAGGCTAAATTAGCTGCCAGCAGAAAGGAAAAGGATCTGGAGTTTTGTTAGAGCCAAACTTTCACATTCTTATTCTTGTAACTGGGGAAGAGGCAAATGCCACGGCACGCAATTAAGTGACACGTGCCACCAAGCACTAAGAAACAGATCATCTGCGAGAAGAACGTGAAAACCCCAGTTCGTGAAGAGCCAGTGACAGACGAACATCTCATCAGCTTCAGTATGATGGAAGGCAGAAAAACAAAGGAAGCCAGGGACACCACCTGAGCACTAGCCCCGCGCCCCGAGGCCCCAAGCCCCGAGGCCCCGCGCCCCTCCGACACAGACCCCTCTGCCTGAGCCGGCGCCCCGAGACGCCCGCGCGAGACCCCAGCCAGGCCGTGCGGCACGCTCCGGCACGGGCCTGGGCAGCCTCAGCCGTCTAGCGCCCCCAGGGCCGCGGGCCACGCGCGCAGGGCGCCACGTCAACAGTCACGGGCAGTCTGGGCCACGGGGCGTGCCGCCGAGCTGCGGTGGGGGTCACGAGAGACCCCTCCTCCGAGGCCGACCAGAGCCTCCACCGCCCCCCCCCTTCTCGCAGCGGGAAGTTAGGGCTCTGAGCGCGGACCGCCGTGCATGTCCCTCTGGAGGTCGCCTGAGCTGCCCACATAACAAGCGTCTGTTTCCACAACTTCCACGGCCTTGACCGTGGGCCTGGAGCCACCCCGCAGCCCAGAACCGAGAGCAGCAGAGCCTGGGGCAGTCTCGCCCCACGAAGACCAGCAGCGGCTACCCCCCGGGCTGGGCTCCTGTGAGCATTGTGAGGACACGCAGCGGCGGTGCTGGGCGAGAACAGCCTGGCTGGAAGCGAGGCCAGGGTGGGAGCCTCCCCACATGGCACAGGGTGCAGGCTGGTGCCCCCCAGCCCTTTCCACACTGGGAAGTGGCTTAGGCCTCAACGGGGGCCCCAGGGCAGCAGGACCCGCGCCTGATACTCTGAAGCCACCAGCCGCTCCCTCCCTCTTCTTTGGTGCTCCCTTCATTTATAAGTCAGAGGTGCTTTATTTTAGGCAAATAGCCACTCTTTAACATCTACCTGGCAGGTGCGAGGGGAGACAGAGCACCTCAATAATGCAGCTCGAGAAGCAGACCCCCAACGCCTCCTGGAAAATGGTTCTCCGCTCACAGCTCCATCAACCTAGAGGGTGTTGAGGCCACGTCTAGGACCCCCTCACAGGGGCTGGGCCTGGAGCCTACGCCGCCTGCCACCCGAGGCCACACAGGCCGGGGGCGGGATGCTGCCACGTAGCTTTATCTGGTCTTGTGAACAAGCAGTGACTGCCAGGCTAAAGACCCCCCCAGTGCCGAGCTCACCGAAGGCCGAGCTGGTTTCAAACCAGCCCTGGACACCACCGAGATGACCCACAGGCCGCCCACCACCGGCACGGTGCCAGGAGCTCGGGTAGAGGACGCTGTGGGGGGCCGGGGGAGCCATCGGCCTCTCAGAGCAGACCTGCCAGGGGGCTTAAGACTGTTTGTCCATCTTGAGTTAATTCCCGCGCGTTTCCTGGGACGAGGAGAAGCCTCAAGGTGCGTGCAGCCTGCGCCAGGCGCTCCCCAGGCCCCCAGCACATGGCACGTCTCCAGCACGGCCGCCCTCACCCTCCGCCTGCCCGGCGCTCACGCCTGCCGTGGGGCAGCTGTGCCAGTGCTGCGGGCGTCTGGGAGAGCCTCGCCGTGGCCCGCTATGGACACTCCGGCTCGAGAGCGACCAGGTGACCGGGGAGGCAGCAGGCGGGCACGGCTTAGGGTGCCCCACTGATGCCAGAGCCGCTGCTTGGGATGAGCGGGGCTAGGCAGTCAGTCTGGGCTGCCTGGAGGGCGAGCGGCAGCCTCCTCTCAACTCCCATCTGTAGGAGCTGCCCGAGTGCTGCCCTCGCCCCGCCACAGACCCGCGCGTGAGACCTCAGCACCCGGCAGGCGCGGCCGGCGGCTGCACGACAGGCCGGCGGCTGGCGGCTGCTGCTTCAGTGAGGACCCTCGCGGCTCCGACCCCCAGAGCCCAGCAGGCTGCCTCCAGCCGCGCTCCCTGCTCGCGGTACACGTCTCTTCGGGTTTCTGGGGACCAGCGGCCCCAGGGGACTCCTCCGTGTGGCTATCCCCTGCACGGTCACGGTCCCCGTTTCCATCTCCAAGGAACGAACCTTCCAGGAGCGCGTTACAATGATGGTGCGAAAGGAGAGGGTCCAACGTACACCACAGGCAGTTTCTGAACACAATGTAAAACTCTACCCACTATTCAAAATATGAAGCTAAAATACGGGCTTCGGTCTCAGCCCCCCTGGGCGCTGGGCACTGACGGCCGCTGCCCTTTACTGCCCTGGACGCCCACTCGTCCTGCGGGCTCCCAGCAAGGCCCAGCCCACAGACGCCCGGAAGCCAGGACGCCCGCGGGCCTGCTGTGCATCGAGGGCTGATCGGTGGCCACCCGGCCCGGCAGCTGAAAACCGCCACCCCGGGCGCGCTTACCGGCGTGCAGGTAGGCCAGGTCGGGGTTCTCGATGTCGGGGTGCTGCTCCTTCAGGTGGTTCCGGAATTCCACGGGCACGTTGGTGCCGTAGCCGCACTTGGGGCAGTTGTACATCCTCACGCCCTCGTGCTTGCCGGTGTGCAGGATGTGCTTGCGGATGTTCTCGGCGCAGTTCGACCTGCGGGAGGAGACAGCAAGTCAGGGCGGGGCTCAGAGCGCGGACACGCCCCGCCGCCGCCAGCCACCCCGCAGCAGGCTCCGCGCTCAGAGCTGCTCAGGAGCAGCGCCGCTGGGCAGCCCGCCGGGCTGTGTGTTCTGCGCCTGCCGCCAGGCTGGCTCCCAGCTGCGTGGCTTCAGTGACTAATCTCCAGCACAACTGGAAACCCAAATCCCGGCTCTGTGACTCTGACATCGAATTATCTGGCACCACTGAGGGTGGTGAGGAGCCTCCTTCATCAGGGACACACCGCCAGCGCTGAGGGGCTGGAGAGCACTGCCGGCGCCGAGAGACTGAGATGGGGCCTCCCCGCTCTGCAAGCTTCTCAGCGAGGCGCCCAGACAGCTAGGAGACGTGAGCAGGAGCCGCCAGAGGCAGCGCCCTGCCCCAGGCCAGGCCGAGCGCCGGCACCGGGCGGACCCGCAGCCGAGCCCCCTCACAGGGCCCCACCGCGCCCGCCGACAGAGAGCACTGCTGTCTCCCTGCAGAAGCCGGGCTGCGGGCGGCACGAGCACAAAGCCGGGAGGCGCCCCCGGCAGGCCCGTCTGCCAGCGGAGGCTCGCGCCCGTCCCAGCGCACCAGCTGCGGCCACCAGAACCCGCGCAGACCCGCCAGGTGGATGGCAGTGGCTAGGAGGGAGCCAGGCGGGCCTCAGGCCAACCTGGGCACACAGCGCCACCCGGCAGGAGGCAGGAGTCTGCCCTCAGCCTCTTCCGACGGTGCCCACAGCACGGCCCTGGGGGCTCAAGTCTGGGGGCGCGGCCACAGGCTCTGCGTGGGGAGCAGCCGCTCCAAGGCCCTGGCACCGCAGCGCAGGGGACTCGCCGCACACACGGCCCGAGGTGAGGCGGCGCTGCGGGAGGAGGCGCGGCCCTAGAGACCCCAGCAGCCACCGCCCAGCACATGATAGAGGGGCGCCCTGAAACCCTGAGGCTCGCTGGCACCCCCACTCACCACAGAAGGGGCACAGGAAGCGCGCTGAGCCAGCCCTGGGTGAACAGGTTACCAGGAACAGCACCCCGCCGGGGAGCCGGGGACACCCGCCCCAGCACGTTGGGCCAAGCCGGAGGGAGCCTGCGTCCCAGGACGGGCCGGTGGCCTCACCCATGGTCACCTGGACAGGTTCCTGGTGCCCCGCCCGGCAGGGCAGCCCTGGGGGAGCCGCAGCGATGGCGGCTCGAGACCAGGTCGGAGGCGCCCCCGAGCCCCGCACTGTCTTCATGCGCGAACGATCTCTGCATCAGCATTTCGGCGTCTGAACACGCGATGCTGGCAAACAGCTTCTGAAAGAGGAGGCCCGGCGCCAGAGGTCGTCAGAGCCGCAGCTGCCTCCAGCTCGCCCTGGCCAAGGGGCTGTGGAGCCGCTCAGCCGCTCTCAGAGCCGGGACAGACCTGAGAGGCGCTCCTGAGCTCACAGACACGGCCCTCGCGCTGAGGCTGAGCGACCACACTTGCTCCCTGTGAGCTCCCTGGTGCAATCAGAAATCACTGTGAAAGGAAGGAGGACTGAGCCCCGCCCAGCACTCAGGGACATCACAGTCTGGCTGGGGAGGGACCGAGGCTGGGCTTCCGGGGGCGCTGACCCTGCAGAGACCTGGGGGAGCGAACGGGTCCAGCCAGGCCAGGCCGGGCGCACTGCCCCAGGCAGAGCCTGTCCAGGCACATCGCCTGTCATAGGCACCAACACTCCTTCCAGAAGGGCAGGTGTGGGCTGTGGGCGTCTCGGTGTGAGCACCCCGGGGCGAGAGCTGCACCCTGGGCAGCAGAGAAGGGCGACACCTGAGGGTCCCGCCGCCGTCCGCTGCACGGCCATGAAAAGCAGGAGGCTGTTTCTGAGCCCCCCGAGGAGCTGGGCCGGAGCCCTAGTCCCTCACTCTGCAGACCTCCCGCTGGCTCCCAGGGGACCGCAGGCACCCTAAACCCGCCGCGTTACTGACGCTGGGGAGTGAAGCCAAAGGCCGTCCCGGTCCTCGGCTAGCACTGCCACGAGGACCGACCGCGCCGGGAGCACCTGCCGGTTTCCTGGCAGGAGCGCGAGGCACCAGGAGTGGGCACCAGAGATAGCCACGAGCGAGGAGGAAGCGACGAGCGCCCGACGCACGCGCCTCAACGGAGGCAGGGTGAAGGGCGTTCGCTGGGTACAGCTATGGCTCTGGTCTTCAGTGAAGGACGGAAGAGATGACTGCGAAACAGACTATTTCGTTTTCGAGACGGGTATGTCTTGGGTAAAAATAAACCACTGTTTCTTAGTACCTAACACGCATGTGAGAAACAGCCGATGAGGAGATCGCCAAGCACGGACAGTGGGGGGACGTGAGATCATGGTGTGGAGCTCAACAGAGCTTCGCCGAAGCACCGAGGGCCATCTCACACCCGTGAAGTCCAAGTACCCGAGCCACGCTGACAGACAAAAGCCACCGTGTACGGCGCCAGCACCATTAAGCGGAGCACTCACAGGTGGGGCAGCCCTTCCACATCTGGACCCCCAGGAAAGAACAGCAGCTGAGCTGCTGACAGATGGTCACCAGGTCACCAGGAGGGGTGGGGCACGCCCTCGCTTGACCCGGGTTTTTACAGTGGGGATACAGCTGTTTGTCTCATACTCACAAATCAGTAGCTTTAGCATTAAGAGGCCAATGCAATCCCTTCAGAACCCCAGCTGGATTTTCTTTTTAACATAAGTGGAGACGCGCACGAGTGCTCCTGAGGACCTGGAAGTTGACAGAACTCAAAGAACAAAGTGGCAGTAGTCACACTTCTGATGAAACGGATTGCGTAGCCGAATAACCAAGACAGCCAAATAACGCACCACGAAAGGAACCAGATGAGGGAAACAGAGTGGTAAGTTCAAAAGCAGGTTTTCATACGGATATTCTACCTGAGGAACTGTCGCCTAGAAAGTCGCAGAACGGATTCCTATGCGGGTGCCAAGACAAGGCAACGGGGGGAGAACAGTCCACTCAACAGATGTGCTGGGACACCCGCACAATCAGACAAAGGGAGGGAAAACAAGCATCTAAACCCCTTCCTCACACCACACACCAAAGCTAGCGCAAGGCAGATCGCGGGATAGAAAGGACTAACGTCGTAAAGCTTGGACAAAAACGAACAAACCAGTCACGAGCTGATGCCTGAAACTGAGCCAGGCAACAGCCTCTCAGAGCATCAAATACCCAAGTGTGGAAGGAAGAACATGGAATTCATCACAGTCAAGAGCATTGGGGCTTCCACTGACACCTTAGGAGAAACACAAAGACAACAAACAGAATAGAGAAACACCTGCAAACCGCGTATCTGACAAGAATCTAGACATAGAAAACACACATGCTGAATAACGAAAGTTACACTGACTGAATAGTTTCTCTTTTGATATCTATTTTCTTTAAAACAAACAAACCCACCACCATGAACAACCTGCATTCACATACTCTACACATCGAAGAGTCTCACAAGAGAGTCCAGGGCCCTGCAAGCACCAAGCCACCCGCAGGCAGGGGGTTCCTGACTGCCCATCCATTTTGGGGAGAATAAAAACCACTTTTTAAAGCCACAAATGCCTTGAGTGCTATTCTCTTCCGGCACCCAGCAAGGGAGCAGGGGTCTCTGTGTATGGAAGAATGCAAGAGACTGCAAGAGCACCTGCGGCCTTCGCCCTCACCTCCGCCACCATGTTTTACACCCTTTTTAGTAACTGTGTAGTATCTGCCAGCACGAATATAGTGTATTTTTTTAAAGTCATGCCCTATGAAGGGGCAGTTAGGCCACTGCGATCATTTGTAGCATAAACCAGGTTGCAAAAAGTAATCTTGTACAGCTCTCCCCAGTTCTCGGGACGCCAAGAGAGTCTCCTGATGCCAAGTGGAATGGCTTCAAATGTCAGCGGGCATATGCTCTAGTAATTTTGATGAACTCTGCCAAATTACCCTCCAGAGAAGCAGCAATGAACACTTCCACCAACAGTGTTTGTGAGAGGATGCTTCTGCACGTCTTTGCCAATGCCGTGCGGTACCAAAATTTCCAATTTTTGCCAACATGGTGGAGGAGAGATGGTAGCTCACTAGAGACTGAATTTTGGGTTTATTAAGGTTTTGATTTGCGTGTCTCTTAGAATGAAGAGGGGTGTCTTCAGAAGCGAGATGCCTGCGCACACAGCTCAGGTGCGAGGCATCTCCGGACACACCTCTGCTGTGCCCTCTCCAGTGGGGGACAGTCACTCTCTGACAGGTTAGGGAGCAGACTGCGTCCCTGGGTAGAAGCCGTAAATACTTTTCCAAAGGTTTCGCTTTCTTTTTTGACATCACTCACGGTGTCTGTCGAAAGCGAGTTTGAATGAAGTTGCCTGTGCCCGCTGGCTCCTGGGCATGGGGCACTGGTCCAAATTCAGATCCAGTCCTTGCACGGTCAGTGCTCGCGCCATGGCAGACTAAGGATCAGCTCCACCAGAAGATCTCAGCTGTATGTGGCCCCACACAGCTAGCCTGATGTCTCAACACCACCGTCCATCACCCACCCTGCCCTGCCCCACGCTGAGGGGATACGGTCACCAATATTCCGCTCAGCTGACGGGAGTCGGGGACGGCAGCATGTAGCCAGGTCGGTCCACAGGCAGCAGCTCTGCCACAGTGAAGCACTTTAAGAAGTCTGGGAAAGGCTCGTAAAAATAATAGCAGTTGAACTGAGGATGAGGAGAAACAATCTGAAACGATATTGGAATTAGGTCACCAAAGATTTCTTCTGTCCGGGTACATGCATGTGAACTCCCTTAATATAATACATACAAAATGCTGCTTTGAATAAAAGCAACACAAAATACAAGAATTACAGGGGACATGGAAACAAGCACCGGACAAGAGTTTACTAAATACGTGCAGCTCATATCGGCAAGGGCAGGCTTAATGGTAAAGCTACCCATCGTTGCCTGAACAAACTATAAAGTTAATACAGTTACAAGTGAAATCTAAGCAGATTGTCTTAGAAACGTAGAGAAAGTGACAGCTAAAATTAGTCTAGAAAATGAATGGATAACGCCTCCTTACACTTACAGTGAAAGGTGTTAACATCCCAAGGGACGGGACAGCACCATCAGCGAGGGCAGACTACACGGTGACCCGCACAGAGCAGCAAAGAGTGTGTGCACGTGTGCACCAAGAGTAACTGGGTATGCGCGCATGTGCAGGAAGAGTAACTGGGTGTGAGCAAAGAGTAACTGTGTGTACGTGTGCACGAAGAGTAAATGTGCGTGTGTGCATGAAGAGTAAATGGGGGTGTGTGTGCATGAAGAGTAACTGGGTGTGTGCGTGTGTGCACAAAGAGTAATGCGTGTGTGTGCACCTGAAGAGTAACTTAGTGTGCGCACGTGCGCAAACACACCACACGGTGCCTGTGGGAGAGGAGCACCGCCACACTCGGAGAAAAGAAGAATGCACAATTGCGTGTACTACACGTAGACAGACGCACACACACAGAGGCGTGTGGCCAGCACTCATGAGAGACAGAGATACGGTGTGTCTCTGGCAAGGGGACCGGAATTGAGGCTGGTGAGCCAAGGGGGATTTAAGAACACGTCACATTTTAATGGTGCGAGACGGTATCTATGTTTTACTTGTAATTTTTAAAAAGGAAAAAAAATGAAAAAAAAAAAAGGCAGCTAAGAACTAGAAAATTATTTTTTCAGTGTTGAAAATTACTAGACCTCTTAAAACTACCACGATCTGACGGGGGGGTGGGGGGGGGCCGCATTCAGAATGAAACTGACATAAACTTCAGGGTAACTGAAGGCCTGGTCCAGGCACACCCAAGGGTGAGTTCAACTCAGCTAAGTTTAGAGTCTCCACAAGTCCTGAATAGACGCGCAAGGCCTCGCTGTCCTTTAAATGACTACAAAAGCAACCAGAAGACATTTAGTGACTACAGATCACACATACTTAGAGAACGAAGCTGAACACGACACGATTCACGGTAACGTTGTCCTTGATGTCTCTAAAGAAACTATTCAAAAAACGGGGCGGTGGAGGAAGAGTCAGATGAAAGCCGTAACACTTAAGGCGGAAACGCCTGCGAAGTGTGTCCATTCTGCACACTCGACTGCAGACATGTCTCAAGTCACATGCTACTTTAAGATAACAGACTGCACTGGAAACACCACTCCTCCGTTCAGGTGCGTGAGCTGGCCCCATCCACTCTCTCTGCACGGGGCCTGGGCAGGAGCCACGGCCCAGACCCTGTCCCCAGCCCTCGGTCCCTTCTGCAGACAGAAGCCGAGGTGGGCTCCGGCTGGAGACCCCCAGCCAGCGTCCCGGACCTGCGTCACGACATCATCTCCTCCTGGGCCCATCATGAATCCACAGCACCCCCTACTCTCTCCCCGTGCTCTTTAAGCTTCCCACAAAACCCCACCTCTGACTGCCAGGAAAACTCCTCCCTGAGGCGGTGAGGGGGACAATCCTGCCTTCCGTTCGGACCTTTCTGCATCGTGAGTGCCGGCCGTGAGCGCTGATATCAGGAACGATATATCCAGATCTGCGCACACAAGCACCGCAAAATCCAGCATGTAAAGAAGCACTGGGTGCAGCAAAATGAACTGGAAAGAACAAATCGCTTATATAAAGAATTGTAAATCTCTTCTCACCTGTGCTAACAGGTGCGATGAAAAAACAGAAACAGGGACAGGAGCGGCGGCCCGAGGGGCGGGCGGGCCGGTGCCCAGGCCTCCCCAGGGCTGCCGTGAAGCACACGTGGGGAGGTGACACCACGGCGCCCTGTTAACTCGGCTTCCCAACTCTGACCCCAGAAGGCTCGTTCCCTTGTTTCACGGGGATAAAGAACGCACCTCCCGGCTGCTGTGAAGATCAAGGCAATGACACGCAACACGCCCAGAAGATAAGGCCGCCCGGTGCGTCAACACACAGGGCCCCGGCCGCCCGGGTCTCCACAAGCAGCGGCCTGACACACCACAGACGCGAAGCTGGGGTCATGGACAGACTGATGGGCGTCCAGACACACTACCGCTATGACTAATGAGAAAAAAGATTGCAAAAACTGGGCAAAGCATCTCAGCAAGGAAATCAGGACTGCAGGTCTGCACGTGGGCCAGCCGGCACAAAGGCCGCCGCTGTCCCGAGAAACGAGGATGCACGGAGGCTGGGGTGACGGAGGCGTGGCCGGAGCCCTGAGAACGCTCCCCCCGGGGAGGGAGGCTGCTGTTAGCCGGGGCAGAGGGCAAGGCCCGGGAAACGGGAGGCTGGCGGCCTCCTGCTCCCTAGGACAGCCAGCAGCCGCCCAGGAACCAGGCACGAGTGGGCGGGGACACTGCAGGCTTTCCCAGCAGGACAGAACACACCCACGGGCGGCCCTGGGCGGGGGACGGGGCAGGGAAGCTGGACTGACTTTCCAAATCATAACATTCCAAAAGTAAAAAGAATCCAGTCATGGTAAGTTTTATGAGCGCTTAAGTAAAACATATTTAAAAATAGCGGCCTATTCCACTACTCATAAAGTTTTCTAAAACTCTGACCAACGTAAAAAGTTTATAGATGTGAGGCAATAACGAAAGCAGCTTCAGCGGGACAGTTTTGCGTCCCCTTGCAAACACGTGCATCAATTTTCTTCTCCCCTGGCTGGCAGCTCTCTATTAAGTGGGATAATTCCTCTCAGCTGCCTCAGTCGTTACTTCCAGCTTTTCACAAAACCCAGTTCTTTGAATTGCTATGACAACAGCGCTGGCTACACTGACTGAGCTCGCTCCTTCTCTAGCACAGCGTCTGTGAGGAGGGCAGGGGAGTGGGCCACGTGATGTCACGGCAGTGTCCTGCAAGCAGCAGGACCTCGGCAGGGCGAGGGGGCCGGTCCGGGCTCCAGGCCTGCGTGTCCCCGGCCTCGCACAGCGAACAGCCAGGGCTGAGGCAGCAGCCGCAGGACCCGGATGCCCCACTACCCCCGGCGCTGGTCTAAACTCTGGGGCGCAGGGCCAGCCTCACAGTCCCCGCACGGCGGTTTCAGAGCGCAGGGATTCGGCGTCATTGCCCCTTCTGTTTGTCTGGAAAGTGCACGGCCACAGGAAGTCTCCTCCTGCTGTGTGGACTGCTTTTCAGAACGAGTTTATCTGACCCGCGTTTATTTACTGTCTACCGCACAAAAGAGACGTAAGAACGAGCCCTTCTGGGGTGCCCTCGCAGAGCTGACCACGGGACGAGCTGCGTCCGGGGCAGCCCCCGCCTCCCTCGAGGCCAGGCAGCAAGGGCCTGCGCCCACGCCGTTCACACACTTCCCGAACCTGGACCGGCCGGCAAGAGTGCCGAAGAACTGCCCGCCCACGGACCCCGCCTGTGACAGGCAGCCCGGCACCCCAAGGCCACACACTCTCCCGCGCTTGTTCCCACCCTCAACCCCACTGCCGCTCCCCAAGGCGGGGCACGGGGGAGAGGGCAGAGGCGGCCACGCGGCAGGCTGGCCGAGCCCGGTGGGCTCTCTCCCTGGTGTCTGCTGCCGTGCGGGGGCTGCGGCCCGCCCGCCCAGGAAGGCTCCGCCCGGAAGGCTCGGGCAGGACGCCCCGCTCCACTCCACGGCAGCAGCCTCAGAGAAGACTTCAAATGTGTACTTCATTTTGTGAGCTGGAGTCCATCAAAGGGCATTTAAGCTCTTTGGAACCCTAAAGTTACACGATCACTTTTGAACAAAAAGTTAACAGAAAAGAGTCAGCGAACAGGGAGGCCACTGCATTTATTTAATAATCTCTGCCCGGTTTTGAAAACATGCCCCCGTAATCCATTTAAACATAATAACTGGTTCATTTCAGGCCCAGCACACAATGCTTCCCTTTGTCCCTTGTAAGTCCCTCAAACGTCTTATTTTAAAGGAATATATAGTACTCCCGGAAGACATTTTCCCATTTCTATTCTCTTCGACTCCTGCGAGCCCTTGTTCTGTGTGATAAGGCAATCTCCTCCGGGATCGGAGCTGTGTAGTTTCGCACCACGAGTGACAAGGACTCGACTTGAATAACTGCTGTGCGCAGGTTGTAATTATGTCAGCTGGAGTGTTGAACAAGGGGACTGATTAATGTGAGCCCCGGCCCAGGCGCAGTCCCTATCAAAACCTCCGCGCAGGCCAGCAGTGGGGACGGGTTAAAGCAAAAAGACAAAACACGCTGTATCGCCCGTGATGGATGAATTGCTCCAACAGTCTTCAGGCAGATGTTCCGGGACAGCATAATATACAATTACTCTGCCTTATCACTTTCCCAGGGACAATAAAGCTTCCTCCTTCTATAGCTCATGTGAGTGAAGGCAAAATTCGTTTTACTTTTACAACACTGACTCACTTATCATGGTGCCTTGATTGTGCTTTTACAGCTAAAGAAAACATATATTCCACTTTTAAACGAAAATAAAAAAACCTTAAAAATAAAACTGGAACCTTGTTCTGAATTTCTTTCACATCAGAGCACACAATGCTCCCAAAGACTGCTTCGCTACAAAACGCATGCAAGGAAGGTGACGTGTGTGTGCAGATGTAGTTAAGAACGAGCACACGTAACTCAAAAAGCAAGATTTGGACAGTGTAATTCATTACATTCATAACATCCTTTCTCAAAGGCCATACGGAATCACTAATTGGAAGGAAGACGTAGTCAGAGAAGAAACGCGTGCGCACACGTGCCTGTGCAGGCCGAGAGGGCCGTGGGCTCCCTGGCCGGCCGGAGCGAGCGCCTGGGGTCTGGCGGGCCGCAGCCGTCGCTCTGCCAGGCGGGCTCGCGCCGGGGCCCTGCCTCCTCAGGGAGACTGCGCTGGCCCAGCGCGCGGCCGGGCTAAAGGAAGTCGCGAGCGCTGAGGGGGTCTGTTTGCATTTCCAGAAATGGTGCCAAGAATTTGTGACCAGACGTACAAATCAGAACGATTCCTACTTGCAAGAGGAAATACTCATCTTTAAAATTGAAAGACAAGCTAGAACCAAAAACGGAGATGCCGCCACAACCTCCTGTGGTCGCTGTTAATTTACAGTGAAACAAAGCACCGTAAATTGAAATAACATCAGAGGAAGTCCATCCAGAATGTTAGCGAGTGCAGAAGGAAAAGAAGCAAAGCGCTCCCGGCCCGTGGGCGGGGTCTGTGGCTTAGCTCCACTGTCTAGTGGTGTGGCACGCCTGACACCACAGCCGGCGGCTCTCACGCACCCTAAGTCACGCACACAAGCCACGCGCGCGTCTCCCCCAAGGAGGGACACGTTCGCTTTCCCTTTCCCTGCCACACGCACACCGACTCCACCCCACACGACCCCACCATCGCTCCTCTCTCCACAGACCACTCGGCGGAGCGCTGTGTTTCCAGAAACGTGGCGGCTGCAAGCAGGTAGGGCCAACCCGAAAGGGTCGAGCCGAAGTCCCGGCCCAAGGGGGGAGGACACAGAGTGGCACCCGGCCTGGCTGTGTAGATGATGATGACGACCCTGACCGAGCCAAACGAACAAAGGCAGGAGTCAAGGGGCGTGAACCAGGCCCAGCAGGCGTCTCGCCACGTGGCCGCCCGCCATGATGTCACCAGCCGGCCTGAAAGATTGGCTGGTCTTAGAAAACTCCGAGACAGTGGCAAAACTGTTTAGATAAGTCCCAGAACGACGTCACGTTTTAAAAGACTGCATTTGAAGTGAGTGTTTGTTAATAATTGCACTGACTGATTCGCTAGTGCCAAGCAATTTTTCTGAATTACACATTGCAGTGACATGTAACAAGGCCTTTTGTGAAAACTCATAGAAGGCAAAAAAAGTTTAATGTCTGTTTGGGTGGTGTGCTGGGCGGGGGGATCACAGGCATGGTGCCGTCACACACTCCTGTCTTCTGAATTCAAAACACTGGGCACGAAAACACTGAGTGCGGGGAAGGTCAACCTGGGCAGCCCAAGCCGGGGATGGGGACAGTGTCACAGCCGCTGCGCAGAAGGAACCGGGGTCCCACTCCGCAGCCTCCACGTGAGCCTCGGGTGAGAGCGGAGGCTCGGCACTGACGCCCCAGCGCTCCCACTGGGCCGGGCCACCCGAGATCTGCCCTCAGTGCTGCGCTTCGAACCCGGAACCACAGGCCCCGTGCGGCATGTCTGCCCCGGCCTCGCGTCACCCCTCACAGCTCTTTCACCACGCGTCAGCACTGGAGGGGCATTCAGAAGGGGACCTTAAGCAGGCAAAGGAAACAGACACACAAAGGCAAAGTGCACGTCCCTGCCCCTGAGCCAGCAGCACCGTCCAGGTGTCTCCCTCACACAACTGCGTCCAGACGGCGGCCCTTGGCCAGCGGGCACCAGCCCCGTCGGCCCGGCCCCTGCCTGGCACGGCTCTCCCGGAGGGCCCGGACCTCTGAGTGACAGAGGCTGAGGCCAGCAGGGTGTGCCCCGCCCCTGACTGGCTGAGCACCCCTGGAGGCCACGTCCATCAGAGGCAGCTTCTCAAGCTCTCCAACGCTGGCTCTTTATCCCTCTGCTTTTTCCTTTCGGCATTTCCAGGGAAGCACCACCGCGATGCCTCCCCGGGCTGCGCACCTGATTCTGTCCGCACACCTCCACCTGGCCGCCCACGGGCAGCCCAGCGCCAACGCAGCCCGTGGGCGTCGCTCGTCGCATTCTGCTCGAGGGGTACCCTCCCACAGCGGGAACTCAGACGGGGCCACGCTCACCCCGCAGCCGGGCGAGGGCCTCCAGGCCTGCATGCGCCCTTCTGCCTCACGCCCCAAACCCACGCATTGCTCCCCAGGCTCACGCACTCCACCTCCTGAGAAGCACGTGCACCAGGCCCGGCTCGGCTACTCTTAGCGTAGGGCAGCGCGCTCTGCCCTGTAACCGTCTGTGAGGGGGACTCCCGTCCCCTGCTGCCCCTCCCTGCCCAAAATTCTCCCCCGGTGCCCCCTGCCTTTGGGGTGACACTCAGACTATCCCGCACAGACGGCTGCTTCTTGCCAGCTTCCCCCAAATCACCCCACAAGCCCTACCATTCAGAGTTGTGGGAGTGAGATGTTCACTTAAAATCAGCAAGTGTAACTGCAGAATGGAAAGAGGAGAGAATCCTCTCTGAACTAAAAGGAAAGCTACTTGAGGTTTTTGATATTCAAGGAACCAAACTGCTAAAATTTGTCAACTTTTTAGCCCACATATTTCAGTGCAAGAAACTATTTACTTAAACACACTCAAATTTACCGTATTTTCTCTCAAAGGAGAATTCTTACTTCTGTCATGTTTCCTATTTGTTCTAAGTGCGTGTACCCTCTCATGTGTTAAGAGTTGTAAGACGAAGAGCTAGAACACACTGAAGAGAGAGAAAAGCCAAGCCAAGCCACCGACACGACCTCCCCCAGCGAGAGAGCTGGAACAAGCGCCCCACAGCGAGGGCCGAGGACGCCACGGCCAGGGCTGGCCCCTGCGGACACCCCCGGTCCCGGTGGAAAGCTGTGGGTGTCCGGTCGGCTCGCTGCTGGCTCGACAGTAAGGAACATCGCTCTCTACAAAGCCGAGAGCCGCTCTCGTCCCAGCATGTCTCCCAAGCCCAGCTCTCCCGAGAGAAGAGCCCAGGCCGAGGGCTCGCTGCGCTGAGGGGCCTCTCGCCTCTACAGCAGTGGGGGCGGCCCAGGCCTGAGGGAAGGGAAGGGGGACGTGGGGGTCACGCAGCTCCTGTCTCCCGCAGACCCCGGCGCCACCGCTGCCCACACACCCGGAGCTTTTCTTTCCCTTAATTTTTTGCACAACTGTTTTGAGGTCCCAAAGAGGCCAGGTTTCGGGGCGCGTTCGGGCGCCTGGAGACGGGCCCACAGGCCGCGCTGGGGTTCGTCCCTCCGCTTAGCCGCGTGGGAGGGCGGCCACGGCCCCAAGATCACTGTGTTTTCCTAACAAGCACAGGGCTGTGCTCCCGATGCCAGGAGATATAGATAGTTAGGCGGCAGAGGGCTTTGTTGTGTGATAATAGCTCTGGTGTCTGAGGAATAACTTATTATGCAAGAGACTATTGCCCAAAAAATATTTTCTATTTTTTTCATCTCTAAGGCCTTTCCTCCTACCACATACGTACAGATATATCTAACTACCGCCCGAGGGACTGTCCAGAGTAATTCCTTGTAGAAAGACCATCCCCAAAGATAGCTTTGGTCCTGCCATAATGACTGGATTTGGGATTCAACATCGGCAGGTTAATAAACATGTTTATCTAGATTCTACTTTAAGAGATAGCAGAGGGAATGGGTGGTCACTTTGTGACAAAATGGCTCTTCTAATTAATCTGATCTCCATGCTTGTTGCAGCTACATCAACAAACAAAACAACTCACTTGGACTGAGAAACAAAGAAAATTATCCTTGATTTTTTTTTTTCCTTTTAAAGACACCTGAACCAATCAGTGATTTTTAAATGCTTTGGAATCTATTTGTTTTCAAGTTTATTTTTTTTAACTCAAACAAGTTTTGTTACAGGAAAATCCAGCCCCTGTTAAGTGAAGGCTCAATGCAGACACCTGTGATGGCACAGCACGGGGCGGGCGGGCGGGCTGGCCGGGGCCTGGCGGGGTTCTGCGTGGGCGTCGGGGCGGGAAGGACGCAGGGCACAGGGGCCGAGTGTGCAGCTGGCAGGGGCTGCGGGGCGCAGAGCCCCACACCCAATCACAGCAGCTGGAGGATTTTTTAAAATTTACTGAAGAAAATGAGAAAAGGTGGAGACACTTCTTGAGAAACAATGTGATTTCTGGAGAAACAGAAATAAGTGAAAGAAGAAAACATTTCCAAATGGTTTGTTCGCCTTCCATAACCCATTACAGAAAACCCGAAGGCACAGCCAGGCCGTGTGATCAAGGGGTCCCTCGCAGCGGCCTCCTCAGCCCAGCAGGCATGGCACCGCTGAGAGGAGCGCGGGCGAGAAAGAAGGGCCAGCGCCAGGGAGTAGTGCGGGCCCAGCCGGGCTTGTGCAAGGGCCGGCCCGGTTCTCAAAGCGGCCCCACACGGACGCCTGCCTGCGGGGGCTGACCCGTGCCAAGGGGCAGCTCCCGCCTCGCATGGCCACCACACCCCGAGTCTGGGGCCACCGCCTCCTGCAGACAAACTGGGAAGGAACTGACTTCTCAGGCTCCCTACCCAGCCCTTCGTCTGCTTTCTACCCCATGAGCTAGATTTGCCGTTATAGTAGAGAATGTAAAGAGATGAGAGACTGGAGATAAACAGAACAGTGAACGGCTAGCGACTGGCACTTTAAAACTGTGAAAAACAAGGCCTTAAAAAATAGGATGAAAGAAACCTCTTTGGGAGCGAACCCTGAGTCTGTATTCAGCCCAGCACACTACAGTGTCTTGGCCAGCCCCACGCCCTCTCCTCTGACTCGCCCTCGCACCCCTGCAGGCCCTGCTCTGATCCCCACCCCAGCCCTGCAACCACTTTCCTGCCCTGTTGAGTTGAACTGACCTTTTTTTGTTTTGTTTTGTTTCTAGATTCCGCAAATAAGTGATATCAAGCAGTACTTGTCTTTCCCTGCCTGGCTTATTTCACTGACAAAAGTGGATGATTCTGCTGTTGTTCACAAAATGGCATTTCTGATGTTTTGTTCGCTGTGCATTTTGTGCTAATTTTGATTTTTAGAAACACTGCATTAAAGTAGTGTTTACTTTGAAAAAAGGTAATTCTGACTTAAAGTCTGTTCTGATATAACTAAGCTTGTGGCACAATCAATTGATTTAAATGTTAAGTTAGATCTAAAAATGAGATCTTTTCATCTGATTAATTTTAGGTAGTGTGACTAGATTTTTTGAGGATTTCAAAATCACCCCTAGGAAACAAATGTCACCTCTGAGTCCTCGGGAATAAAAAGTGCGTGCTGCGGACCGCGGTGTGAATCATTTCATCCTCTCTCTGGAGCAGGCCATAAAGCGCGTGCTGCGGACCGCGGTGTGAATCACTTCACTCTCTCTCTGGGGCAGGATGTCCTGCCACGCAGACCCACGCCTGTTCTTCTCCCTGTCATTTTTCAGGGCAAATTCGGGTTAGCTGTACGTGCTGCTTCTCCCGGGCACAACCTGCGAACCCGCACAGGAAGCCGAAGGGAAATTGAAACTCTCTGAAGAGATCATCCAAGAGGAGAAAATTACCCCCGGTGGAGTGCGTCTCCCTTACTCAGGGCGCTGCAGAAACAGGTGCGAGAGAACAATGAGCCGCTGCCCGTGGCTCGGGCCCCACCTCAGGCGCGCCTACCACTTGGTTGTGCACGATACACACACATGTTCATAGAATAAGCTCACAGAAGAACGCATGATGTTGTCGAAGACCTGGAAAATTTTTTCATACCTGAGGTTTTACAGAAATGTGTGCTTGAGAAGTCAGTACAAACTTTAAGGGGAGATAAACAAGAATTACAGGTATAATTTTTGTTGTTGCTGTTACATTTTAAAACTACCCTAAAAATGCTGCAGCATCATGAAAAGTTAAGGCTGAATTCTATGAAAAGTATTTCTGACAAATGTTTTCTGGTGCGCGAGCGTGCACACACACACGTATTTCAAATCGTGCAAAACAGCAAATCCTGCATGCACAGTCACCTGTGTGAGGACTTTCTGAATAAGATTATGAGCAATAATTAATAAAACATTTCAATGAGCAATTAAAGAGATGTTACGGAGCACTGCAAAATTTGTAGCTGAGATGCCGCTGCTGGGTAAAATGATAAACAGTCTTAGACTCTCCTTCAACCAATTTCGGGAAAGGAAAACCTTACTGACACCAAGTCTGTCGGGTACAGGGGCCAAATCAGAAGTGAGCTAGGTAGGTAGGACAAAGCGTGTGTTTCCTACAAGGGTAGCAAAACAACGATGGGAATCTTTAAACTAAAGCAGGGATTTCAGGTTTTAGTTCTGAGTTCCACGTCAACTTTTCTATTTGGGGCAAGAATCTCAAGTATTCAAAAATAAATAAAAACAAGAATGGTTAAAAAATTTTAACCGTCTCCATATATTTGGAAATCCTCAGGCAAAGATGCAGTTCAGGAGAAACCAACTCAGCAGCAGCCTGAAGGAACACGCACGGAAGCGCCTCCAAGACCGAGGACAGAGAGGCAGAGGCTCGGCCGCAAACTTTCACTTTCAGCATCACCGAGCGGCACTGGCCGTGGAGGAAGGAGTGCCCTTGGCATTCCTGGCACTGTGGGCAGTGTTTTGTGTTACTTTTCGAAATGTCTCGAAAACGACTGTTTACTGCTCAATGTGCTTTTATTGTACTGCTCCCCAAATCCTAAGTAAAATAGAAACGCCAATAACAAGCTAAATTTCACATTACAAAGGCCAGCACAGCCAACTTCAGGGCAACCAGTCTGCACTCCACGGGAGCCAGGGCCGCCCAGGGGCGGCTGGCTTGATGTTCACAGGCTCTGCGGGAGATCGGGACTCCCGTTCTGGGGAAGGACACTGGCTGCCGCCTGTGAGAGGGTTTCCTGCTTCTCTCGTTAACAGAGAAGTGACGATTAATACACAATAAAGGGACATAAAATACAGAAAAACATTAGACTGTTTCCATTTTAATGGGGAAACGAATCTAAAGAATTTGCTGCATAAATAATCTGGTAGGACAGCAATGAATCTAAATTTATATCTTGAAAGTATAATGAATAGTAATTAATGGTGAAAAAGTTTTGGAGTAATAATGGAGGATAGTGATTTGTAATAGATTAGACTTTGGGCTGTTTCCGACAGTAAAGCTTGGGGAAGGGGAGCGTGTTTACATCTAAGTGGAAGGAAACGTCGTTGCGTAAATTAATAATGCAAACTTGAAAAATAGCTCCAGGTTCAAAAGACCAATTATAAAATTCTTTTGTAAACAAATCTATATTCACATTTTTCATGAATAATTACAGCTACAAGTATTCCTCTACTAATGTTCAATTTTCAATATGAAAAATATATTTTCGAATGAAGTTTAAATAATTCTTCAATTTCTAATGATGGTAACTTACCTACAAGTAAGTGTTAATAATGACACAGATGGGGCTATTCTACAGGAACAATTTTTATCTATCTATATTAAGCAAATAAAACCTAAGTAGGAAAAACTTATTAAATATTGTAGGCAATAAAAGATTATGGAAGACATTGATAAGAGACATACTATGGCCATATCTTCTTAGGAAATACAGGATCGTCTCTGATTTTTTCCTAAGGAGCTCATGCATACTCAGATTTGTCTTGTGAAAGAAGATACTTTTCTCCACTGTGCTGCAGGTATAGTAAGCATTTTGCTCCTCCTAAGTTATGCAAACAAGACAATCTTTTGAACGTAACTATTTGCTAATTTTAAAATATTTTTCTCACCAAGAAGAAAACAGAAGGCACCTGTTATAAATCCCACATTTCATTTGCAGTCCCCAAACAGCACTCGTGAATTTTGCAAGCCTTGGCACTCCGGTCAAGGTCAAAGGCCCGTGCCCACCTCCCCACCCACCCCCCCCCCCGCCGCCCCAGTGACGTCAAGGCTCACTGCATGTTCGTTCACAGGGTGATGAAACCGACACGTGAACAGGACGTGCTCACAGTATTTACCTCCAAAAATCATCCGGTTAACTTAAATGCAGTTTTAAATGAAGAGAAAATCACCCTTTTATCAAAGACTTCAACCATGCACAAGGAAATCATGCGGGCGCTAGTTCCGGGCCCTGAGAGCTCATTCACAGCAGCGACGACACTCTGGGCAAGAGGGGCCTTCTCCAGAGCCCATCATGGTGCTGGGAATGGACACGACGGCGATGATCACCTCGGGGAGCTGACGTCAACAGGGGGCAGGGAGCAGAACCTCACTCTCAGCCAAAGCAGACTACACAAGCAAGGAAACCCGAAAGGCCGCTGTGCACTAGACGCCGAGAGGCTTAACGGTCTACGGAACGCAGGCCCACGCGCGACAACCAAGCCATATCCCTTGCAGCAAAGCTATAAAAGGCCATACTTCTAGGAATCACTTCTATAGGACATCCTTGATGGGTGAGAAGATTTAGGGACAAGCACGTTCAGAGGGGAAAAAAAACTAAAAATGACCTAAACGTCTAAACACTGAAAGTGATTATTGCTTATCAAACTCACTCGAGGCTGTGTAAGTATTAAAATTATATTGCAGAACAGTGGTTTTCAAATGAGGCATTTGCAACTCCAAGGTATTCCAGCAATTATCCACCGACTGATTTTGAATTTAATATATTTTTAACAACTTCAGGAACCATTAGAAACACGCTGGCACCTCCTATAAATAAATGTGCGCAGACCGCAGGGCCTCCTGGGCACAGCCTGCGGTGTGGCCTCGCTGCACGGTGCCGCAGGTGTCGGGGGAAGAGTCGCCACCAGCATCCAGGACACGGGCCTGCGAACGAGTGCGGGTGGGCGGGGCGGCTGGTGGACCCCGAGCCATTTCCAGGCGGTCCCCGTGCACACAGCAACAGCCCCCAAGCTGCGATGCCGCACACTCCTCTCTGAGAGCCAGGGAGCGCCGTGCCCAGAGGTGCCAAGCAGGCTGCTGCTGCCCTCCGCTGCCAAGTGCTTCCACCCAGACGTGGGGAACGAAGACAGCCAGGCACAGGTCGCCCAGGAGCAACCGGGGCCAGTAACAGACTCCCTGAAATATCACTGCACATCCAGCAGCCCTCTGTGCTCTGTTAAGGCTACTGACAAGGAGGTGTTTGTTATAAGCACATACAACAGATGTCAACTGAGATCTAAAAATAACGTAACAACTAATAAATGGAGGCACCATATTCATCCATTTTATATGTAGGATTTGTATGTGAGCGCATGTGAATTAACAGTTCTGCTTAAAAATATTTGAAAGCGATAGTTACACAAGATTGATGAAATACAGAAAGGCGGCTGCGACTGCTTCATGTGAGAAACCAAACTGTGCAGCGAAGTAAGATTTGCAAGGCACCCACCCCACTCCTGCAGCAAAGGGCAGCCCAAGCTCACGCGCGCACCACTAAAAGGGGGGATCTGAACTGCGAAGAGTGATAATTAAAGACATTTTTATGATACTGTAATTGCCCTCCTGTGTTTTATAGGAAGGCAACTGTGGTATGGCCTCTTTAATAAGAAAAAAGAATGCTCAATAATGTTTATTTTGTTAAAGAACCCACATAATCAGCACCTCAGAAACCAGCTTCTAGGTCTGCCTCTGATTGGCTCACCATCTTACCAAATTTCCAAGAAATACCAACCTAGTGTTTAGAAAGAGAACTCATAAAATGCTCGATGAATAAATAATTAATGAATGAAATATATCTGTAATATCTGTGCACTATTAGATGACCTTTAACATAAAACTTAATGCAATAATGAGGATAATAATAGAGATTATGGCAATATATTTACGGAACGCACAGGCTAAGACACAGCAGCACAAAACCCTCTCCAACAAAGGCCTCAGGGCTAGCGGATACTCTCTGGTACTTCTCTAAGGCGGGCCACTCTGAACCATCTCCTCTGATGTCTATGTCTCCAGGTGAAGCGGGGACCATTAGCTCTTTGTCCCCCAGATGGAGAAAGCTCCCACACCCTGACTTGGGGTTCAGACTCCCAGTCCAGCTGGTTACACCCCTAAGACGGACGGCACCCACCGGGCTGCCTGCAAGCCGGGCCTGGACGAGCCCAGCGCACTCTGCACCCACACTGCCGGGTGCAGGCTCCACGCGGCCCAGCTGCCACCCCGCCCCCCTCGTTTCCACTCACAGGTGCTCGGAGAAGAGAAAAGCGGGGGTATGTGCCACCGCCACTGCCCAGATGCCCCCGGTTGTCTGCTGCTCTGCAGCCGGG
Source organism: Galemys pyrenaicus (assembly GCA_019455555.1). Taxonomy (NCBI): domain Eukaryota; kingdom Metazoa; phylum Chordata; class Mammalia; order Eulipotyphla; family Talpidae; genus Galemys; species Galemys pyrenaicus. The sequence goes on from JAGFMF010012294.1 coordinate 2,157,592, forward strand.
CGGACACCACCTAGCGCCTGCAGCCCCGGCCCCGGCGGACAAGGTGCGAGGGGACAGCTGCACCCAGGCGCCCAGGAGCAGGTGCAGAGGTCTGAACCTGTCAGCCTCGGAGCAGAGACAAAGACATAAGCCTACTCCACGTTAATAATCAAGGTACGGGAAGGCAAAGGGGGCCTAGAGTTAATAGGGGAAAAAAGAGGTCGGCACTGAGGTGCTGCATCGCCCGGTTCTCTCCCCGCCCCCTCAGGAAGACACGCGGCCGCCTCACACCTGTCTCCGCAGCTGATGCCCCTGCAGGAGGACGCCACACCGGCCGGCCTGTTTCTCTCCTGCCCCCGGATGCCAGGGCCAACTGAGCAAGAGAAACGTGGATGCTCTTTACTCCCACCAGCCACTTCCGTTCCACCATCCCTAAAGGCAGGGGGCACTCCTCACGCTGCCCCCGGTCGAAGGGAGCGCCCCTTGGAGCGGGGGAGCCCCCACCCGCCGAGCAGCTGACCAGCTGGGAAGGGCCGTTACTTCTCGCAGAGAAACAGAATCACTTGAAATACAGGTGAAGCAAAGGATCGTAAAACCCAAGTGTTCAGATTAAAAATGCTGCAGAATTTCCCATCTTTAAAAACGGTCACTGAAACTGGGCGGTGAAAGGAGCGCCAACCTAATACGCGAGCCACGCGGTCAGCGACGCCAGCTCACGCTGCTGAGAAGACCGCCCTTTCAGGGCAAGCTGCGCGGGACGCGGACCTCTGCGGGCCGCGGGCCGGTACCTGTAGTCGCACCAGGGGCATCGGTAGGGCTTCTCGCCGGTGTGCACGCGCTTGTGCCGGGTCAGGTGGGACTGGGTCGTGGACGCAAAGTTACATTCGTCACATTTGAAAGGCTTTTCTCCTGCAACATATCAAGAAGTGTCGCACGTGATTAGTCGTGTAAGTCAGGAAGGCAGGACTAGCCTGCGCCGACAATCAAGAGAAACTATTTCCATGGCATTTAAGAGCGGTCCCCAGTGCACGAAACATTTGCTTTCAAATGTTTATTTTCAGATTGAGAAAATCTGACGCTAGCACAGATTTTTACATCTACGCTGGAAGAGATGAAAGGCAGCTAAAAACTATTAATTTTTTTACATGCACTTTTTTTTCCTTACACCATTGTTAATTTTAGGACAATATACGATTTTCCCTTCCCTGCAGATGTGGTCAACCTAGTTCCCCCACCACACAGGCACCGAGAGCCTGTCACCATAGCCCACCGAGCTCTCCCCTTCCCCCCACCCATGTAAGTGGTTAGACAGGAATCTGCATTCCAGCTTCGGTCTGGCACTGTGCTTGGGGCCATTCAGCCAAGTACGTTACACTGAAGGCACTATACAAGCTCAGTGAGGTTAGAACCATGAGGAAGCATATAACAGAGACATAATCGGAATATGTAATAAAAACCCTAGCAAGTCTGAGAATTAAATACGACAAAAATAATAAAATCACAATATAAATTGACACAAGCAGAAAAACTGCTACAACAGGTTACAATTCCCTTGGTTGAATAAAAGGTGCAGAAGCATCCACAGAGCACTGAAGACTGAACCCCACTTTAAGTCCATCTCCCTGCAGAGACACCCACTCCCAGCGGGCCCTCCCTCTGCTTTAACTGCCTCTTCCCCGACGTTCCCCCACATACACACAGTTCACCCAGTGTGAAGTTTATACTTCCAGCTACTTCGGCCAGTGGACACTTGAAATGCAGCTGTTTAATTAATGAAAATTTAAATTTAAAATCTGATACTGAAAAAGATGTTTGTTTGGAACAGCCTGTGAACGTAAATTTGATCAAATCTAAATAAAGACCACATACTTCAGATGGAAATGGAGCATCTGAGTGGAAATAGTACAGCCCTAAAACACACACCAACTCTCAAAATCTTAGAAGAATAAAATACGACATGGGTTATCATGTGACATACATGAAGTAGCATCTGGATGTGTTTGGTTGAATTAATTATTCCTGACACAGTTACTTTTTCTTTTCTAAATAGGTTATCCAGAAATCTAGACTTAAACCTGTAGCTTGAGCGCCGTTTGTGCCGGACAACGGACGAGAGAAAACCTCTCTCTGCTCGCCCTTCACCCAAAAAACAGCTATCCTAGACAGGGATGCACTTTCTCAAAGTTTTTCCTGAAGGGTGCTTTAACTTTCCATCTGTTCAAGAATTCTACTTAATATTTATTTCCCTTATTTTATAGTCGTTTAAGCACACTGGCTTATTAGAAAACAGGATGAAACATCGTCATTTAAATTACCCCACAGGAATTCAGCCGGCAACGAGACGTGGGCTGAGAGCTGCAAAGCTCCGCAGCCCTCCGACCGCTGCCCACGCCCTCGCGGAAGGCACCAGGGGAGTGGCCAGCGTCCGTGGGCCGCAGTCCCAGTCTTGCCACATCTCATGTCCACGCCCAGGCCCAGAGCGAGATCAGGATGGGAGCTCGGGCACGGTGGCGGGAGCGGGGCAGCCCCTCCCAGTGAGGCCAGCCCGGGAGCGACAGGTAATCGCCAGCGCAGTGGCAGGGTCAGGGGCCTGGCGCAAGGAGAACATTTAGAAGGTTCTACAAGGGAATTCTTGATTCATTCTTGTGATAAGACCACCGACAAGACAGAGTGGAAGTCTGGGCACACGAGGAGAGTCTGTCCCTTTCGGTCCCTTGCCCGAAGTTAAGGCCCACTGAGCGGCCGCCCAACGCGGGCTTGGACACTCCTTGGTGTCAGCGTCCAAATCTCTGGGCAAGTCATGTGATCTGCCACGGGCCACTCCACCCTGCTAGACCGACCGACACAACACGCGCCCCTGGAGGAGGCGGTTTTGGTTTGATTTGAGGGCCTCTGTATAACGATCTTCATTTTGCACAGGGCCATGGGAAAGGTGGTGAAACTCGCAAATACCAGCACACAAGGCTAGCTGAAAACTGCATATTTATTTTAAGACTACAGTTGTTCACGGAACTCAGCGAAGACACCGACACAGAAAAGCTCCCCGGCGAACACACGGCGTGAGGCCCGGTCTGGCAGAAACACCGCGTCGTCTCACCGGTCCCTGGAAACCTGCCCGTCCACGCCAGCTCGCAGGCAGGAAGGAGCCACCAGGCCAGGGCGAAGCAGGCCGCCCCCTGGGGCTCCCCTTCCTTGGGCTCAGCCTCCCCAAGCAAACGCCCCTGCCTTCTTCACTATCAGACAGTATGTTCTAGAAATCGACATGGATGGAAACACACTGTGGGCTTTGTTTTCTGGCTTTTCTTGGGTCTAGCCTCTTCCTCTAGCGTCACTTTGTGCCCGATTTGTGCACTCCGGATGTGCCTGGCTCGCTGCTCTCGTCGCTGCACAGCAGGGCGACCCTCCGGAACACGAAGGCCACAGTCTGCACGCACCTGGACGCCTCGCCAGGAGAGCGGCCCTGCACCTCAGTGTCTGCCTGGGCACAGGCAGCCTCTCAGGCAGGTGGCTGCAGTGGGAGGGCCGGACCCAAGGCAGGTGCGTATGTCACTTTCTGGAAAACTACTGAGCTGCTTCTCAGGAGCTCTGAGCACTCACCAGTGCGGCGGGCACGTAGGGGAGTGCTCGTCCCTTGAGAGCATCGCCCACGCAAGGGGTGGGCGGCGACTGCATCCAATGACGCTAAGGGTGTTGCGGGCCGTCGCTGTGCTTGCTGGTCAATGGTTTACGTTCTCTGGTCAAATGCCTGTTCAAATCTTTTGATCTTTTTAAATCAGTTTTTTGTAACTTTGTTTTTAGAGTTCTGCACCTATTAGAGCTATCGATCCTTTGTAAGATTTGTGATCTACAAGTATTTTTCCCAGCGTGGACTGGCTTCGTCGCTTCACGGTGTCTTTGGAAAAGATGTTAATATATAGCCTTCAATTTATTAATTTATAACTGTCCATGTCACAATTTCTTTTATTTATGAACCAGGCTTTTGATGATTCATAAATCTTTGCTACCTTAGCGGATCTGTGGTCGCAAAGATTTTTCTCCTAAGCATTCTTATAGAATTTTTTAACATACAATTAAGTTATATACTCAGGTCAATGATCATTCTGAGCTAGTTTTTGTATAAAGGATGAAAAAATGGATCAAGCCACGTTTTATGAAGAGCCAATTGTCCCAGCACTACCCACTAAAAGCTTAACCTGCCTTTACTCCTTTGTCAAAAATCAGCTGGCCAGGTAGGTGAGTGCGTCCCATTCCACGGGTGCATCCGTCTACCCTGGCACCAGCGCTTGAATGATTTGACGACGTCGACGTGTGAAAGCCTTGAAGTTAGGTACTCCAGGTCTGCAATGAGATCATCTTCTCAAAGTTGTTTGACTATTTCAGATACTTGCATTTCCACATGAACTTTAAAAGCAGCTTGTCAATTTCTTGATAAAGGGAAAGGACTGATGATACTCGAAGCAATCAAGATAAGAAATGAAATCCGAACCACAGCGCGTCTTCTGACCGGTGAGCCAGTCTGCCACTCCCCTTAGGTCCCCCTGGATTTCTCTGGCAGTGGCCAGCGGAGAGGTTTGGTGCTTTGTTACGGTTCTTGCCAAATACTGTCCACTGATCACAAACAACTGACAAATCTGCACAGTTCTATGCGCCTGGCCCTTTACAGCAATGCGACACTGTCGCGATGAGGGCAGCTATGTAATGAAGCTTCCAGTTAAGAAGTGTAACTCTTCCGCTTTTAATATGACGACTCCAAGAGGTCGATTTAAACATTTTTTCCATTAGGTGAATTCACCGATATATTCTGATGTTTTCTTATCCCGTTCAACCTGAGTGTCTGAAAATGTGTTGGCATCATAATTCATTGCTAACTTGTTTATTCTGATAACTGCGGTGGTCTCCTGGTCCATCTCTCACGTCACTGGCAGGAGTATGGAAAGGGTGAAAGGTGACACTATGGATTCATTGCTTGAGTCAGGAGTATGAATCCAAGGTTACCCACGCGCTTCAGATTTAATTTTCTTGGTTCAGAAACGAACACAAGCATTTAAGAAATACATTAAATGCAGCTTATTTCATTTAAACTTATGGCACTTTTATGTAACACAATTTAAATTTAGAAACAACAATTTCAAAGAAAATGTCATTTATATGCTCTGTAATTCTAATAATTTGAACTGCACGTTAAGCTGGCTTTATATTGCAGTAAGTCACAAACCGACGTTTCATATTTAACTTGACAATACTATAGCTTTACATGTGTAACATTAAGACATTTTTAATTACATACAAGTTAACAAAAAGAAAACACAGAGCTACCAAAATGCGTGGAGCACAACGCTGTGCCGCGGTCCCCGAGCGGGGAGGGCCCACGCACACCTGGGCTCCCGCGGGAGGCGCTCCAGGTCCGCACGAGCAGACTTCGGGTTGTCCCGATCTAAACCCGGTGCGTCCCTCACACCTCACTCCTCACTCCTCACGCCAAGCCTGTTCAGCACTATGGCTCGAACCTGTTCATCAGTAAGGTTCTCTAATCCACGTACGGCTTCTTCAGGGAATTTTCTTGAGGAAAATACATTTCGGAAATATAGACGTAATTTCACGTTTGTCAGTCTCAACATAGAGCCAACATATGAATTCAACTTCTAGATTATAAAATTTGAAACGACAACGACCAAGTAAGAATTTCAGTTAACTGCTTGAAATAAGAGTGTGGTCCATCCACCTGCCAGGGACACCATTTGGGAGCGACTGACCGAACAGATTTGTTTAGAAAACAGTTCTCTGTGATTGCAAAGCCAGAGACGACCACCTCTCTGGGTAAGATACCACCTGCCCTTGAATGACGTTACCGGTAAGTTAACAGGAGTCCGTGTACACGTCCCACCCACGACAGCAAAACCAGAATGAAATTTTCTTTCCTTTCGCCTTCCCTGTGCAACAGGGCATCTTCGTTCAATTGCGTTGCTCTTCACACTTCCTTTAGGAGCGACAAACTGAGCCCCAATAACCGCTGTAGAATGTTCTGCACCTTAGCTGCCTCTGATGGGAAATAAAAGGAAGGTGGAGGAGGGACGCCAGGGGGCTGTGGCCACAGGGGCCCAAGTGTCCAGCGTCTGGGGCCAAGCCGGACCCTTCGCGAGCCTTCCTCTGGCAGGGCTACGGCTATGGAGCTGGCCGGGACTCTGGACTACGCCTGGGGCTGCGCTCCTGTGCCCTTGAATCAGGGGTCTCTGACAGGTGATAAAAGTAAATCTTGGAATGGAAGATGTTTCGTGTCGGCCCCCTAGACAGGCTGATTGCAGCAGGGAATTATTTACGCCATTTGGAGCACTTTTGATACCGATTCCTTTCCAAGCTGATTGTAATTTGCGTGGGCACTCTGTAGCAAAAAGGTAAACCATGTCAGAGAGGAATACATCAGAGAAATACAGATTTCAAATGCACCACACAATCCCGGCCTTGAAAAAAAGTGTGTGTTGCTTAAATATTATAAATCCAGCATAAGAGCTACGGGCCTAGACTGAGTTGTACTAAGCTGTTTGGTTGAAGCAAACAGTCTTAAGAACTGACTTTGGTATTAAAGAATCATGTTTGATTTGTGCCAGAGAGGCAGATAAATGCCAAAAAGACAGATGCTTCTGTCTGTGAGACATTGTCCTATATGGTATAAAGTTAATAGCAAAGTAATAAGGAGCCTCTGGACCTGACATAAAATATAAAGTTGTGCCTGGCTCGATGCAGGCTCCGTGATGGATCACCTGAGAGCGCCTGTGATCACAGCTTCACCGCGCCTGGGTGGCACGAGGGGGCAAGGCCGTGGCGGCCGTGGGGCCACGGCAGGAGGGCGACCCGGCCACTCCCAGGCGTGACCAGGGAGCACCGGTCACACACGAAGGCCACGGTGCACCATCCACAAACAAAGCAGAACCCCTACAACGCTCACGAGCACACGTCCTGCTCTGAGGACGCATCCCGGGCCCATCACGCAGACCTCCGGCTCGCTGGGGGGAGGGGGGGCGAGTCATCAAGGCCGCTCCAGAGGCTGTGGCGGGGTTGGAAGGGTCTGAGTTTGCGTTCCCAGCACTATGTCAAACGCTGGGAACTTCTCTTTAACGCCTGGAATTTGAGTCATCAAAAACTGAAAATCTAAAAGGAATGACCAACATTCACCCACAAATGCCAACCTTGATGGCTGGAGCTAACTGCAAATGCAACATTTCAAGAATCCAAACGCACCAGAAACGACACGTTTCCAGCGCCTTAATCCCATACCATTTTGAACATAGCTACCAAACTCAACAAGTCCGACGGGACCCAAGGAAAAGTCCGTCGTGACCTGCGGGGGACGCTGTCAGGTGACTTGTCACTGACACAAGAAGGCCCCAGAGTGACAGAGGTCCTGTTAGTGACAGAAGCACAAGGCCGTGGATCAGCACTGTCTCGGGCACGTGCAGAATCATTAAAATAATTACTTACGCGACCTATGATAGCATACCACGTAGGTAATCAATTTCAATAAATGTTTAACACTCTTCAACCTGGAGTGTTTCTAATCAAGGAACCTATTTTGTTTTGTTGAATCCCCCTGAATATCCATCATGAAAAGAAGAGCCTCTGCATTGTGCCTCTCCGCTCCGCTGCGTCTCCACTGCCGTGCCCTCTTATCTGCGAAAACAACAGGAGAGGCCTAAAACCACACCTTCTCCTGGCAGCTTGCAGAGGGACTGCAGCTAACGGGACCGGAGCTGGACGGCAGGGACGGGGTGCAGATGCGCCAGCAGGCAGCAAGGAGAGGGGTGACTGCCTGCATCGCCCGCTACCGCCAAGGCCTCGTGCACAGGGCCAAGCGCCGCGGCCTCGCGCCGTGGCCTCGCTCTCCTGCCCGCCCCTTGACGGTGAGTTTCGGACACCTGCCTCCGAAGCACGCAGCAGGCCTGCCTTCTAAACGCCTGAAAAGAGGTGACTTGGATTTACACCAGGCTGGCATCTCCAGTAGCTTCCAAGCACACGGATTTTACAGAAACCATCCAGACGCGCGCTCGAGGTCCAGGAAAGGGGCACCGGGCTCTCTACTGACCTGTGTGCTGACGGCGGTGCTTGGTGAGGGCGTGCCGGGTCCCGCCAGCAAAGCCACAGAGGTCGCACAGGAAAGACTTCTCGCCTGTTGCAACAATAAACAGATGAGGGACTGCAGAGGTCACAGATCATTAAAACATATCTATCAAGGCTTTCAGGGTTACTAATTCCTCCAATCAAATGTTTCCATGTAAATATGTCAAATGGGAATGAAATTACCACTGCGGTTTATTGACTGTGATAAAATCTGAAAAGCACCACTGAACATAATTACATACTTGTCAGACCCATAAAAATTAGCTTTATTATCAATGGAATGGTTTTGTACAACTTCATTTCTGGTAGATGTCTTCCAGATGGGGCTGCTTTATGCACTTGAACAGTTTTTATGCATATCCTGGTTTTTTACAATTCCCATACATCTGGCCTTTCCGAGCTGAGTAAAGATTGCTTGGAATAGTTAATATATAGTATATATGATTCTGCTTAAATAAAACATATTGAATTTTCTAACAACCAGAGGATATTGAATTGGTTTTACCTGATTCTATCAGGTCTTCGCTAATAACTTCCCACTTAATAATACGAACTAAATGGTTTCCTTGAACACACTGAAGATTCCCAAAAATAATAAAACCCATGTTATTCAGCACCAATAGCAATTCAAGGCAGTTTATGTTTCTCAGATTTTCATGGCATAAACAAGGCATCTCGGCATTGCTAAAGAAATTGCACAGAAACTCCTACCCCTCATCTGTGACTCTATCTGGACAGGAAACGCTGGCAACTATTAGAAGCAGATTAGGCAGATCAAGTGTTTGTTAAAAATACACCACGTTCACTTTTGGGGAGGGGGCATTTTAGACAAGGTAACGTTTGGCCCTGCAGCTCCACATGCAGCCTCCCTCTCTACTGCGCCGTTTGGACAACCAGGCAGGCAGCTCAGGCCATGTGCTCCGGAAGAAGGGCACAGGAGGACAGAAATGTTGACCTTGCAGAGATTCTGGAAATTATAAAATACTCTTCTACAAAGAAAATATTTCATCTGCATCTACCTTTATCTGCCTTACTCATTAGGTATGAATGCAACAAGTCTTCTCAGAGTTTTTCCCGGTCAGCCTGCTTTGTTCTGAAGTGTTTTAATTGTAGAAAACAGAAATGTACCTTGAGTTATTTGGGAAGTGATGATGATCTTTGCAATTGTCAGAAAAAAACAGTAAATATAAGAAGGCAGAACAGCTTCGGTGATCAAAGTCTTCCCTTTACTTCAGATTATTACTAGCTTATCTAATTTAAGGAAACATGTACTAATACAGTTTTAACCAAATCATGTCTAATCTTATTTCCAACGGTATGGTAAAATGTTCTATTTTAACATAACTATTATAAAGCTGAATTTAAATATTTGCCCTACTCTACTTTCCTATGTTGGGGTTAAGTTTATTCCTTGGCATCATTAGTTCAAAATAGGAAGAGAATAAAGTAGATGGGCTGTAAAGAATAAAGTTTAATTATAATCACTCATTTAATTATTTAATCAATTTGAAATATAAATCTTTCTAACTAGCTGTATTATCAATTAAACCAAGTAACACTGAAAGTAGACTGTTTTTTTTTTTAATCCCAAAGATAATTTGCTCGTTAATATTAACGCACTATCCTCAGTGGAGGCAGAATCGTTCTGTGCCCCCTATTCACCGCCAGCTCCGTGAACACAGACCCCTGTGTGCGTGCAAGACCTGGGCACCCCCCACACGCGTGTGCACTGGGTGGTCTGCAGCAGCCGGAAAGCTGCTGATGTGCCACCCTAAAGCACTTCCAGTCGTTTGCATTTCAGAAAAGCATGAAAGCTTTTTCTCGATAATGCACTTCTTTGTGACCTCCGTGGCTCTTACAATAAACATATTAACAAAAACACAATTCCCTCTGCCGCTAATGCTCTACAGGTACACACGCGGCAGGCATGTATGAAGCTTTGCTCCTCCGCCTGTTTCAAGCGAGCTACAGGCCTGAAGACGAAGCCGTCAGCCCGGGGTGCTGGGAGCACAGCGACCTTGGCCTCGGGCGCCGGGGTTCGTGGAGGCCGTCCCTGTGCAAAGGCACGTATGCCATGTTTACCTTGGTAGTGTGATTTGTTTTTCATTCTAAATTCAATTTTCACTTGCCTTTTTTTTTTTTTGAGGGGTAGGGAGCTATGGTCAGACAGTAGGCAGCAGAGTGTTTTCAAGAAAAAAATCGGCAAGAGCAAAGCCAACGCAGTGTCTCACCCGGCGTTCAGGAGGCTCGTTTCGCATGCCATATTTCTATGACGCAGGGACATAATGGGAGACTTTTCTTAACAACTTGAATTAGTTTCAAGTGTGCCTCTTTACATTCAAATGTGGAAAGACATGGAAACCAATCCTTTATTTTCTATTAGAAAACAGCCGCTGTCCCCTCTCCCTCATTATGGTGCAGACTACAAGACCTAACAACAAAAATCCATATTATTGATCCGGCCAAGTCTCCACAATTATTCTTTAGAAGGAAACGCCGACGATAAATTACATCTGCACTGGCTTTTCATCTGCTGTTCGATATAAGTGATCTCTCAGGGCAGGCTGGAGACCTTAAATCGTCAACGCCCTTGTCAAGGAAGCTAAGGAGGCCTGGGCTTCCCACAAACTGCTTCAGAAGAACTTTTACCCTATAATTTCTAACAATAATACGGGATTCTTGGCAATCAGAAGAAACAGTCGGGAATAATGATTAAAATGCACTAATTTTTCCTCTGAAACAAGATGCATTCTGAGTGGTCTACAGAGACAGACAGCCCCGAGCTGGGGCGCTCTGGGGCGCAGTCACGCCGCGGGGCCCGGGGTCCCGGCAGCACGCCCCGTGGAGAGCTTCCTAATGCTGCGTTTACCATCGACGGGTTTAAATTCCACCCAGTCCTTAAATGTTTTGGGGTGAAATGATGTGATCTTGATTTTTTAAATACATCGTTATCTAAAAAAAAAAAAGCATAGTAACTGCACTGGGATTGGGGTCTTTGTAGTAATCATCTAAATGCTAGGACCTGATGGTGTTCTCCTCTTAAGAGAAATAGCAATTCAGCTAAAAAACTTTAAAATAGGACCCAACGTCAAGATCACAGTGTCCCAGCTGAGTTCATGCTGGCAACAGAACACCGATTCGCATGAACACGCCGTCTCTCGGACACTCTACTATCAAGATGGCACCTGCAGCGGCCGACCTAAGCGCGCACACACGCACGCACACGGGCAACGGGAACGATCTCAAAAATGTTAGATTCTGCTTTCACACGCGTGGGGGTGCAGATGGATACACGCGCAGATTAAAATGACATTTGAAAGGACCCTGAGTATCATCGGAGAACCAGGAGAGCATGCCACGCCTCTGGACGCTCGGTGCCCACGGTCCCACACGCGCCCCAGCAGCGGCCGCCCCGGGCCACGAGGGCGAGGCCGCCGCACACCTGTGTGGGTCCTGTAGTGGTCCTTCATGGCGGACGCCGTGAGGAAGGAGTAATGGCACGTGGGCCAGGAACACTTAAATGGCTTTTCTCCCGTGTGGAGCTTCATGTGGTTGTTCAGGGCCCACTTCTCTGTGAAACTTCGATCACATAAGTGACATGTAAATTTCCTGCATGGAGAAAGAGAAAACACCGTGAGCCGGGCCCACCCGAGGCGCCCCCACCCGCAGCCGAGCGGGCCCCAGCCCCGCAGTGGCGAGAGCACCGGCGCTGAGCGGGACTGCAGGCTGGTCCGTCGTGTCTGTATAACCAGGCATTGATTTTCCTGTCGAGGCCTGGCACTTCAGCCATTTATTCTCTGCTTTGCGGTTGGGCCCAACGGGTTTGAAAAATTCTGTTACAGTCCAGTCACCCCTGAGGCAAATGTGAGAATAGATTTCACCTGTACAGGCCTCCACCACTTATCCAGGGCATGGCTGTCAGAGCAGAGGCTAAATGAAAAGCCATCCATACCCAAGTGCTCAGACAAGCCCGCTCTCCGCCAGGGGGAGGTGGCTGGTGCTGCTGGCCGGGGCCGGGGCAGGCCCCGCCTGGACAGCACTTTGCCCACAATGCAGCCGATGGCCCACCCTGCTGCATTCCCTGGAAGAGAAGAAAATTCCAAAGGCATTTCCGGGACAAGATACTCTTCTGGGTACCCACGTTTCCTCTGATAAGAATAAAAATATGATCTATAGACTGTAAAACAAGTCTTTGAGGTAAAACTAGCCTCAGTTCTGCCTCTGGGGGGAAAAAAAAAAAACGACTGTAAGTAACAAATCGGCACTCACATTAGAAAATATCTCAGCTCCACAGTTCACACTTTAAGCATTTTAATATCGGTCAAAATAAAGGCAATATAAACCACTAAACGACCTGTGATGCTTCCCCTGGTTGACATCCTATCCCTTCCCCTTTCCACTAGCTCACGAGGTCATCGCTAAAATGTATGTTTGATTTCTAACACAATTTAGCTGAACCAAACTTGTGACTAATAAAGGCATGTCCAGCTCATTCATTCAGGATAACGAGTGACCAAACAAGCGAGTTAGAACCCAGTATCCAGAGTTCCAGCGTCGTAGTAAGCTGGCAGGTGCTATGCCAGACAGGGAAAGACTAATGGAGCTCAGTCTGACCGCCATGAATTGGGTTATATTTTTAGCACATTAATGCAATTGAAATCTTAGGTTGTAATAGTTATGTTTTAAATTTGGATATAACTAAAGACATGTAGAAAGAGTGTTTGTTCCCAGAAAGCCTTTAATCGTGACTTTAAAAATCCCCTTAGCCCTACAAGGGTAGAAAAGCATTCCTAGCTTCAACTAGCCAAGTCTCCCATTGTGAGACACAAGTGGATCACTGTAACAAATCAGTCCTTCAGAGTCTCACAAATACTATGAACTGAACTTTGAAATTACCATGACTAAACATCCCTCTTCATTTTTTCTAAGCTATATTTTTAACATCAGATCTTAAGTGGAACAGAAGTAAAAATTGCTAAATATCTTAAAAAGTCACATAAAATATCATAACTGCTTATTAAAATCATCAGTTAATAGATCTCCATAACGGATGTGGGGAGGCAGCATATTTACACCCATTAACACAGAATGAAATCACCACATGATTTGATCATTGCTTACGGGTACTAGAGAATGACAAATAGAACTAAATACTTTGAAATACACTGCAAGAAAAAATCATGTCCGTATATCTCTTTGACGGGTCTTCATGCATTTAACATTTCAAAACCATGACAGGGATCTTATTTCCAAGATAAATTCCCCTATCTACTTATTTCTTCATGTATTTATTGTGAATCTAACCTTCTCCTACAAGAAATAAATAAGGAGGTTAAGTAGATGCTATCTTTTAACAAATAGTTTCTCCAGACTGTATTACAACTTTATGAATGACAAAATAAATCCCTCATTTTTAAATCTACCATGATGCACATTTAGCAAAATTACATCTATGAAACCTCAATATATGTACTCTATTATTCATACGTAATAAAAATGTTAAACTCGAGCTTCGTGTCTGTCCCAGAATGACAAAAGCCAGATAGCCAAGAGCCAAGGCCACCGCCAGGGCTCCGCCGCTGCCTTGCAGAAAGCAGCCCGGTATGGGTGGTGACGGGGACGGGGGGACAAAGATGACGGGACACGACCCACCACGTCACCAGCCAGAGGGCTCGGGCTGCTGGGCGCTGCCCCGCTGGCCCACCCCTACCTCCTGCAACAAGACAGTCCAAGGGAGCTCACCCCAGGGGTCTGGCTCCCCTGGGTCCCCAGGAGGCCCGCCTGCGCCAGCTCCAGGACAGAGCCCGAGCCACCAGCAGCAGGCCTGCTCTGCCATGGGCACCCGGGAAGGAAGGAGGGTGTGCAGGCGGGACGCAGCTCAGAGTGACCCAACACGCACAGCCCTAGAAGTGCAGAGAAACAAAGGGGAGGGAGGCCGCCTGGCTCCCACGGAGCAGTCCCAGCAGCCGGGAGCAGAGCTGTCAGAGCTGTGAACCCGAGGGCACGCATGAGCCCTGTACAGAGGGAGGGGCAGTGGGGCGCAGGGGAGGCTCCGGCGTTGGCGTGTGCAGGGCCAGAGAAAAGCGTCAGGCTTCTCCGCCCTCCCGCCACTGGTGTGGTGACGGACACCTGCGTCCTGCACACGCGCCGGAGTGGGCGTGCGCAGGTGGGCGCACCTGGGCTGAGACACGGGCGTATGAGGGAGGAACAGGACGGACACCAGCGGCGAGAGCAGCAGCGGCAGAGAACCAGAGAAGCTGCAGCAGTAGAAGAGAGGTGGGAGGCTGGAGAGCAGCTGAGAGGGGCCCTGCCTGCTGTACCTGGCCGCCTCTGGGATAATGAAGGGATAAAAGCCTGAAAAAGCCCCCGAGGGCTCCAGGACCCTTCCTTACCCGTCTGCAGGAACCATCGGGAACTTCCTCTGTGCCCTTGTTGGCACCACAGCGTGCAGCGGGGGAGGCAGGGCCAGCAGCCCGGACACGGAGCTATGGACAGAGACGGACTTGGAAGCTGACCGGAGTGGGCCTCTGGGGACACTACCCCCGCACTGCAGCTGTGGGGCACCCGACCCCCAGGGAAAGGAACAGCTGGCGACCCCAAGAGACCAGAAGACCCGCAGAGCAGCCTCTTCACGCCCACGCGGCGGCCCTCTGCGCGTACCCGCGAGCCGGACCCAACCAACGCGCGCCGGAGGGCCCTGTGGGCAGGCGCCGTCCCCACCGTGGGGGTGTCGTGGCGGGGCTGCCAAGGGTCATTTGGAGGAAAGGAGGACCCACCTCCGGGGTGACAGCCTGCAGGGGTTAGCAAGAAGAGCGTGCCCGGGGCTGCCCCGTGCTCACCCGCATCCTGACGACCCCGGGAGCGGCTGCCCGTGGCAGCGCCCAAGGCCCTGGGACCCGCACTGGTGCCGCAGCTGCACCCTCCGGCACCGCACCCCGGTGGGCAGGGCGGGCCCTGGCGCACCACAGGTCGCTGCTCCGCTCCGGCCCCAGCGGAGGGCAGAGCGGCCACCGCCAGGTCGCGTGTCCCGTGGCAAAGCCCACCTTTCCACTCGCTCAGCTCCTCCCGACGGCATGCGAACTTCCGGAAGCTGATGTTTAAATGTGTAAGCTTTTAGGAAACGCTGTGACGAGCCACACAGGAGCAGCGCAAGAGTGCCGCGTCCGGGAAGACGGCGCCTCAATGGGGCTTTCGCGCTCACGGAGGCCCCCTCATGGCTGCTGCTGGCAGGTCAGACCCCGGCCAGAGGTGTGCGCAGGTAGGCAGCTGCCAAGGCGCCCTTTCAGGCTGCAGCGCACGTTTCTACCGGCATGAGGGAGCTTAAAGGTTCGAAAGAAAACAAGAGTCGCAAGTAAAGGACATCAATGCCACCCCAGACTCCGCGCCAGCAACGCAGGACCAGGAGACCCCGCAGCAGTGCCCGAGGGGGGTGCCCTAGCCCAGCCGTGTGCACGGACCCCACGACCCAGGTGCCCTAGCCCAGCCGTGCACAGGGACCCCACGACCCAGGTGCCCTAGCCCAGCCGTGCACAGGGACCCCACGACCCAGGTGCCCTAGCCCAGCTGTGCACAGGGACCCCACGACCCGGCTGCCCTAGCCCAGCCATGTGCACGGACCCCACGACCCGGGTGCCCTAGCCCAGCCGTGCACAGGGACCCCACAACCCGGGTGCCCTAGCCCAGCCGTGCACAGGGACTCCACGACCCGGGTGCCCTAGCCCAGCCGTGCACAGGGACCCCACGACCCAGGTGCCCTAGCCCAGCTGTGCACAGGGACCCCACGACCCGGCTGCCCTAGCCCAGCCATGTGCACGGACCCCACGACCCGGGTGCCCTAGCCCAGCCGTGCACAGGGACCCCACAACCCGGGTGCCCTAGCCCAGCCATGTGCACGTGGAGCCCCGTGGGCCCTGCAAGGGGGTTCCAGTGAGGTCCCCGCTCCAGAGACGGAGCCGCCCGCTACCCACCCGCCCTTTGAACAGACCCTTGCCCGGGTACTGCCAGACGCCAGAGGTGCTCAGTGTTCGCCTGGGCCCGAAGACCCTAAGCCGAGGGGCAGCCCAGCTGGCCAGCTCTCCAGGCGCCCTCTCCTGCCACCAGCCCTGCTTGGACTCCGGGCCAGTTCTGCTGCTCAGTGAGCGGAGGCCCCTTGCACTGACACCCCGTTACGGGACTTACCCAAGCAGAGCCCGCACTGGCTCAACGCTCGGAGCCCCTCACTGACACCCCGTTACCGCGCTTGCCGAGCGGAGCCCGCGCTGGCTCAGTACTATACCCTCATGCCAGCTACAAGCAGAACCCGAATCCTCACGGAGTGCTGCTGTTCACCGTGTGGACAGCTAGAGAATTTGTCAGAGCGGATGGTCACGGCGTGACTGAGAGCACGACCTCGACAGGTGCGTCCGCCTTGGGACCCGCTGTCGGAGCAGCTGGTTTTGAAGGCCCAGAGGCAGACAGGTTACGTGCAATGCTGAAGGCATATTCTGCGATGTCCCTACCTCGTCTCTCCGCAGAACGGCGGGAGGTAACTGTCCTAACAGGAGACTCGTGCTCATCTTCAACTGTATTTTGAAATGTCATGTTGAAAGTGTTTTATCCTATTAGGTAGGTGACTCATCTATTAGCAACTAAATAAAAAAACTGCACATATCCCACATATATAGGAAGAGAAGGGTATTTTCCTATTTTTGTTTCTTTACTGATAAGTTTTAAAACACGGTAAGAGGGATGGTCAGCGTGTTTTTATTTTATCTAACTTGTGAAGGGTGAACGTGTCCTACCTTTGTTTTCGGAAAGCTGGTCTGTGCATACAGCAATGAGAAACTCGGACGAGGATGTAAAAAGCCGTTAAAACTTAAACACTAAACACCCATCAGCTGGGGAGCAGGTAGTGGGTTTTGTCCTAAATTGGAGTGTCATCACACATTAAAATGAATCACCTAGGGCTGCATTTATCAGCATGGGCTAAGCAACCCCAACAATACACTAGCTGCAGTAAAGCAAACATTCTTGACACAAAACTGTGCGGTGTGTGTAGTTCTTCCGGCTTCCCGGATAAGCATGAGCCCATGTGCAAACGCGCATGACACCGCATCTGAGGAGACCGCGTTTGGGCGGGCGTCTGGGCCGGTGTGCTAACTAACAGTGGTCGGGCGCTGCCATTTGTCTGAAGTAAAAATGGCAAGCCGACATGGAACATCTTCCTAAGTTTTCATAATTCGACTTGAATATTTTAACTAAACAAACAGTATTCTTTTTCTTCACTTTGTGCCATCTTGAGCCAGTCTTGTCAGGAACAAATCACGTGAATTCACAACTGCAAAAATCACAGCAATGAGCAAGAGCTGGTGTGCTAACAACTGAAGTTTTCATAAGAGCGAGCTAAATTTTGTCAAAATATTAAATAATCATGCCGCTATCATCTTTCCAAACTGTGAAACAAGGGTGCTGACTGACTCAAAATGCCGACCGCACAGCCCCAAGCAACAGCCGTCGCGGCAGCCTGGACAGCCCGGGACGGAGCTACGGACAGCATGGCCGTGGGAGCCACGTGGTAACGAGGAGGGTGGATTTGCTCTAACAGTCCCTAAGTCATTCAAACCAGTACTGAGGCGCAGCTTCCCTAGAACAGCAGCCTCTGTTCTAAGTGGTAATTTGATAATTACATAGAAATACACTAAGAGATGGAACGAGAATGCAGCTTGATGCGGTCTTTGCCCAGGAGGGTCGCCATGTGGCTTTCTGCTGACCTGCAGACCCAGCTGAACAACAATCACTTTCTGGAACAAAGCAGCACACAAGAAAAGCGCATCAGGACAACTGCCGAAGAACACGGCCTTGGACGCTCAGTTAATTCTCAGGCGCATCTTAGGCTGACAAAGTACCCAAAGGACAACAAAGCAAGAGGGAGGTTCAAGAAACCCCACTGCCGAGAGCCACCTTGGCGTTTGTGCGCACGGGGGCAGGTGGGCGCACCCGCTGTGCCAGGCCCGCAAGCCGCCGAGCAGAGACAGCGCTGCTTTCAGATTCTCGCTCCCGATTCAAGCGAAACAGGCACTACGTCGACACTGAATATCCCCATATCACTCCACAGTGATCCACTCACCCTGTGTCCATGAGGTTTCAAAGTACTATAGATGTAAATGTTTAAATAAAATATGCAACTAAAAATTATCAAAAAGGCATACTAACAGCTGAGAGAACACAGCTCTCTTTGGCTGTCTCCTCCCAAATATCCGTGTGCACGTGTATGTGTGTATAAAATCCAAAAACCTTTGACTCGGTGAAGTCATGTCCTGGAACCAGAAACATTCCATGATAATACCAATAACTGGATTATTTAAATGAGGCTACACTCTGAGAATAGCCTGTTTCTGATTATATATTTTAAAAACACCAGCATGATTTCTATCAAGCAGCCACAAGGACCTAAGATTAGAAAGGTTTCATTTACTAAATTCAACCCTTCGGGCTCAAGTGTGGCTGACAGAGGAAAGCTGAAAACCTCCCCCGAGGGCTTTTACAAGGTAGCAAGGGGGTTCTCTACTTAAGCCAAGGGCCTCCAGTGCATTTTTGCCCCAACAGGTGATAATTAGCCTAATTAACAGGCTAGCTCCTCGTTAACTAGTCGGAAAAGAAATTTAACCTCACCCATGCCAAAGCCCGTCATTTCAAAAACGCTTAACATATAATTTAGATCCTAAAACTGTGAAATATATTTTTTAGCGCTTTCAATTCAATCCAAAGGTTGAAAAGTTCTGTGTCAAAATTGCTTCTGGGGGGAGCAGGGAGCTGAATATTAATCCCAGATTGCCGTCATCTATAGAAAACCAAGAGAATGACTCATTTTCAGGAAAAGCTCTCAAGAATCACAAAGGCTATGTCCTCAAAGACCTGAATTCATGCTTCAAAACTTCACCCCCAGGAAGACTTCCTCCGGCCACCCAAGACCACCCCATCAGGTGGCCGGACTCGCTGCCAGTGCCCTCCATGGGCCATGTCCGGCACCTGCCACGCCGGTCTCTCCAGGCCAGGGCCGGGAAACCCCTGAGCAAGCCCAGTCACAGATGCAGCCACGCAATTCTGCTGTCGCAGCGGAAAGGCGGCCACAGGCTGTACTAAGCACAGACGGCCCCTCTGTTCCAGTAAAACTTTATGTCCCTTCTGCACCCCAAAGCACCCTGCTCTCCACCACTGTCAGAACCACAGCTGAACTGTGCCAGCCAGTTCAAGACAGGCCCCCTCAGTCTCCTTCTCAGGGTTCGAGAACTCAGTGGGTTGTGGCAGAGCTCACATTTCCAGCAGGGCCTTAAAACGCCAGCATGAGAAGGACAGGTAGCAGGAATCGGCCCGCATGCGAGACCCACTCCGGGCACAAGTGCCCCGTCCTCGCCAGACACCCCCTTTCAAGGGTATGGCAGAGCTGCAGGCTGGAGAAGTCCAAACAATTCTAACCGAGCACAGGAGTCAGGTCCTAGAGAACAAGACATATATTAAATTGCCACAATCCTCTAGTCTGGACTAAATGAAATTTTATCGCTTCAGGGTAGGTAAGAAGAAAACACTGGATTTATGTAAGGAAGGCTAAAATAGCAGTTACAAATAAAGAACAAATATTACTGTTTAAAGAAAATAGGAAGAGAACTTCCTTTAAATTACTGCTCTGATATAATTTGCACTAAAATGACAAACTGCATTTCAAACCCCATTTATACCTTCACCCCAAGATGCCCTGACAAATGCTCAGTCTTTGAAGATTTACAGCAACCCCCAACAATCTTCAAATTATAATCGTTCACCTACATCTGTATCAGTGGTAGAGCCTGCAACTGTACCTGGCGGTGACCGACGCGATGCAGAACATAAATACACACATGGGTGGAAAGACCACGTTTCCCCGAAAGGAGCCTATGACTGCATGGTGAACACTATGTTAGTGAAACAATTAGAGCACAAAAACACATTATGTTGGTCTTTAAAAGGAATAAAAAAGCTCTGAAAGATGTTCAGGAAACCCCTGGAGACTAGAGCTGGAAGGCTTCCTGGACGCGCCGGGCCACACGCGTGTCTGCAAGGACAGCCAGCTCAAGGGAGGGCCAGCACAAGGACAAGCTTGCGGGCAGACGGGTAGAGGCGGGCGGGCCAGCAGCCAGTGCCCCCACCCCCCGGTGTCGGAAGGGGGCACGCGGCTCGCGGGGAGAAATGAAGTGCGTGACTGAACCCGAGTCAGATGACAATGCGCTTCGATAGGGCAGAAGGCACCGTCAGTTACTGTCTTTCTCTCCCCCTTCCTGCCTCTCGCCAGTGCTCTGCTCTTACAATTATTTGATCCCACATTTCTAGGGGACGAAATGTGGCTTTATCCTTCAAAGAGTGTCCACGGTCAAAAATACGCATACGTGCACACAGCCCACAAAAGCATACGTTTCTGGGAAGAAATCTACCATACAATGTCCACACCTAAGATTCATGAGGGGCTCGTTCTTACACTTGGCAAGTGAAACAAAATCTTCACAAAAGCATGTTCCCTGTAACACAGGCTGCCGTGCTCAAGCCACACCCGGGAAGTGCTTCATAAGTGATTCTAGAGGCTGCAAACCTCTGACTGTATCATTTGCATGCCAATGGAAAAACATTTACAACACAATCCCAACAATCTTCAAATTATTATAGTTCACTTGAAACTAAGTTTGCAGGTGACACTCTTGACAGTTCCAGCATTACCCGATAAGTCGGTTAACAAATCAAATCAGATAAATGTTACCGGTAAGACCAAAAGCAGGATCACAGAGAGGAAAAAAGCAGTGAGAAGAGAAAGAAATCAACTGCAGAATCGACCTGAAGTACTCTTCCTACAGCCTCACGCGGGAAGGCCAAAGCCTCTGGCAAGCCCACAGCCTCACGCGGGAAGGCCAAAGCCTCTGGCAAGCCCGCGGGGCTGCGCAGGGACACGCGCTGCCCGGGGTCCAGAGACGAGTCCCAGCCCCGAAGTCACACCACGCACGTGCTTCTTTCTCACTGCATGAAGTTTTACTAGGGAAAATCTACCTAACAGGAAAAGGCACACATCTTGTACTGAACAGACATTCGAGAATCTCTAGCTCCAAGCGTGGCCGGCCCCCGGGGCACTACGGCTGTGCTGGCTCAGGGGCACCCTGGCCGAGGCGCACGGTGGGGCAGGAGAAGCCGGCGGCCGCCCAGGCACTGGTCAGAGCCCCGGGGGGCCGTGACTCGGTCCTTGGCTCAGGGGCACCCTGGGCCGAGGCGCACGGTGCGGGGAGGCCCAGGTGAGTGTCACTCCAGGTGTGTTTTCACAGCACCACTCTGGAAACGCTGGGCCTGGAGCACCCTCGCCCCGCACCACCGCCGAGACCACCCGGGCCCAGGGCAACCAGAGAACAGCGGGATCCAAACGTGACATCACACACGACTTAAACACACAGCAAACCAAAATGACATGAATAAAATGATCTTTCTCTCTCCAACAAATCTGATTCACCTCCAAGGTGAGCACTAAAAAAAGTGTCTTTTTTTCCCTCAAAAATATTCTCGCATTGCTGGAGCATGGCCCACAGAGTCATTCATTTTGCATACTAGCAAACAGGGTATGCCTGCAATTTATCATGGAGGTTCTTAAGCACCTGTTATGAAAACAATGTCTGGAAACGAGACTATAGCCGGCAGATTTCGAGCAGACCGACCCCTCTGGCAAGGACCGACTCGCTCCAGACTTAGGTATTTCATCGTCACGGCCTTTGTCATCATCTCGGCCTTCCAGCGTGGCAGGATGATCTAGGGAACCATTTGAGCTCAAGGTGAGATTAGCTGGGAGGGCGGAGATGTATTGCCAGGAACCTCGAGTTCAGTGCAGAGCTGACCCTTCCGAGACCTCGGTCCTGGAGCGGCAGCCGCCGGCCGTGCGGTGGGAGCAAACCCAGGGCCCTGCGCACGGGCATCCCCGGCACACGCTAGGCCCGAGGACAGTCGACGCAGAGGCTGCGGGCCAACTGTGGCAGCGCGGCTTTAACAGGAGGCAGAGCAAGCCCTGGTGGGGGTGACCTGCTCCTTCCTAAATCTTAAGGCTGGGGAAAGTGAGAGCAGACTAAGTGAGAGAGCAAGCTTTCGGGAGCTGTAAAGGTGCAGCGGCTTCTAGAACACTCGCAGGCCGTGTCCCTCGCTCAGCGCAGAGGGCGCCAGACGAAGGCGGCTCAGGAAAGCAACACAGTGTGACCAGAGTCCTAACGCAGCTGCCGGAGCCCGCAGAGACGGTGCCCAAGGAGGCGCGGAGCCGACATTCTCGGCCGGTACCGAGAGCCCGGGGCAGGAAACCCCACAACGAAGGAGTCAGAGGGAAAACGCCTGTGTGTTCAGAGGACACGCCGACGCGACAGGACACCTGCTCGACGGCTGACGATGGGGCAAAGGGGCTCGGTGTGGAAGGCCAGAGCGACGTGTCCTCGGAGCCAGGAACCACGCGAGCCACGAACCAGAGGTCTCCACCCATCTCCTACCAGCGCTGAGGTTCTCATAACAAACGAGATGTAGGTTGGTTGATGGGGCCAATTCTCCTTCAGAAACCATTTCAGTAGAGCCCAACCCTACAGACAGCGCCGTGGGGCAGCGGGAGCAGGAGAAGCAACGCGTTTAGAGCCAAACCCAGGTGAAAGAGGAGAAAAATGTCCTCTGGGGAACAAGAAAAGCAAAAAAGTTAGTACAGTTTACATTGTAATATTTACTTGTGCTCACGCAAAACTGAGCATGGATGAATAAGCCTGGCCGAGTTGGCACAAGAGAAAAAAAAGGGCAAGACGTAACGTTCTTAAATTCATTTATTAAATCTCAGGCCTGTGTTTCTAAAAAAGTAAATCGGACATTCTGGGAATTTAACTTGGACAACTAAAAACTCAGTGAGAATCTGACTAGGCGATGCCACCATCATCAACTTCAGATGCGAAGTTGTAAGTAATTTAAAGGCATATTTATTTCTGCACACAAGAGCTGGGGTACAGGTCAGAGGCTCAGGAGGTGAGAGGAGTCACCAGAGACAGAGTGGGGAGCAGAACAGGCAGCGGGGAGGCAGGAGAGGTCTGCTGCGCCCTGTGGGTCCCTCCCTGGCCGGGGATCGAACTCGCGCTGCTGTGCCGCGGATGCTTCACAGTGCGTGCTCACCCCCCTGCGCCACCAGGGAGGCCCGTAAATAATCTAAGTGAAGTGCTACAAAGTGTACTCTGTACTTTGGTACTTGGCCATCAAAATAAAGCTGATGACAATGCTCCGGAAGCCGGGGCAGAAAGGCACGCAGCTCTTACTCCGCCAGGCGGACACCCACACTCACAAGCTCTGGCTTAGTTTTGTTTCTGTCCCTTGCTCCTGGGAAAATCCAAGGAGCAGCACTCGGCCACACAAGGCACGTGGCCACGTCAGCCTGGGCGGGGTCTTGTCACCGGTGCCCAGCTGCGCACACCTCCCCGGGCAGCGCACCTCGCCTGCCGTCTCCAGCCAGGTGGGAAGGCACATCTTGCAGGTCACTGACACCCAGCACTAGGGCCAGTATGGAGCGCCCCCTTTGTTTAAAAGACGCAATACTTCTTTCAGTAAGTGCTTACAGCGCACAAGGAAATCATTCATTTGATAAAACCAACCTAAGAATTTAAGGAAAATTTAAACAAGTCAAGAAAATCCTGCAGGAATTGTAAAGATGATTAAGCTATGTTTATCTAATGACCGACTCAAAGAGTCATACTCACCTTCAATATCTGATATAATACAGACGTTTCAATCATGGAAACGTGTTTTATTCTCAGTAACCCCATACAGGGAAACAATGAATTCAGCCTTAACTGTCTTTGACTTGACAGTCGTGAATTCAAGTAAAGAATTTCTTACCCCAACAAGTGCTGGAGAAGATGTGAAGAAAGAAGAACCCCATCAGACGATTCCTGGGATGTAAACTGTTGCAGCTGTTATGAAAAGTGCCCTAGTTCTACCTTTAAAGACTCAAAATGGGTCCTCCCTGGTGACCTAGGGGTTAAGTCTTAGCGCTATCCCTGCTGTGGCCTGAATTTGTTCCCCGGCCAGGGAGGGACCCACAGGGTGCAGCAGACCTCTTCTGCCTCCCTGCTGCTCCCCTCAGCAGTGTGCTTCAGTCCCTCTGCCTGTTCTGCTCCCCACTCTGTCTCTGGTGACTCCTCTGGCCTGGACCCCAGTTCTTCTACACAAAAATGAAAAACCAAATAAAATAAAAACTAAAAATGGAAATACCATATGGCGCAGCAACCCCACTCACAGGCATGTACCCAAAGAACATAAAGCCGTCAACTCAAGAATTGTCATGCTTCACAATTCTTCCTGCAGAGCTGTTTGCACAACAGCGGCCCAGTGCCCACGACAGAGGACGAGACCGTGGAAGGCCACCGAGCCACAGGAGAGATGAAGCCAGCCCCTCACTGCAAAACGGAAGCATGCTGAGGGAATTACGTGTAGCAAAGCAAGTTAGAACACAAACGCAAACCCTAGATATGTACACGCCGACGATTTGACAAAGTAAAACACTGAACAGAAACTACCAGACGTTAATAAACGCTGGTCGGCTGGGAGGTCAGGAGGAAGGCCAGCGGGAGGCAGGAATGAGGGGCACAGGAAGGTGGTGTGCAAAACAAGTGTCCGGAGCAGTTTGATTTTACAAAAAACTAAAACAATAATGGTAATAGTGCGTTTATCTTGATGTCGCCTTTCAATGATGAACGTGGGGAAAAGTTTCTCAACTAAACCGTGAACTTGACTTTATGTCTGCAATTAAATGTAAGAGGGAAAAAAACCTCCGATTTCTCTTCAGGAATAGAACCTACAGATACTTAGGTAAATACCCACGCTCGTGAGGTCATTGCCGATCATTACTGGTCACGGTAAGAAAATAATGAAAACGTGCACGGTCTTGTGAGAAGGGAAGGGCCGGCCGGCATCGGAGAGCCGAAGGCACACGCCGTGCACACAGCTGCGTGCAGGGGCGCGTCAGCACCGCCAGCAAAGCAACAAATCAAGGGCCAGTCCCTCTGGAGACGTAACTGCTCGATAGCTATTGATATGGAAAGCTCCTTATTCCCACAAACTATAATTAGGCATGATGTGTTCTATCCGTTTTCCGCAGATGTGAAATAACCAAACCAGATAAAGTTATTCTGTCCAGGCCGTGGTGTCTACTCGAGCTGAAAGCAGCCCTCTAGTAAATTCCTGTTTATCTGCTTGCCAATCAAGGAGTGAGTGACTGGCACCAGCGCTGCCTTATCTGGGCGTGAGGCCTGCCGCACGCGCTGCTAAGTGACGCCCCGCTCCGGCAGACAAAACCAAGCAGATTATTACAGCGACTAGGAGCAAACTAAACATTTGGGTTTTTGCATGGACAGATTTACACACTGTCTGTCAGATAAAGCACAGTTTGCCTGCTGCTTCCACAACAAGAATGTGCCTGACAGCTTCCTCCCAGGGTTAGTATCTGATTACATAAACAGGCCGTCCCCACACTCGAAGACTGACAATCTGTCGGAGTTTAAAGAGCAATTTCGGACTATCGGCTTTTCTGCTCGCACACTGGCCTGATTAGCATCAGAGCTGTCCTGGAGGTCCAAGCAGGCCTCGCACTGCCCGGTCTGCACTGTGCAACTCAGGGGGGCACAGTGGAGGCGCGAGGACACCTCTGAGGCCCCGCTGCCGACGGCTCGCCCGGCACAGACGAGGGGGAGTCACTGTCACACCCTTGCGTGGCTGCGCCTTTAAAACGGTTCGAGCCTACAGTGGTTTCTTTAAGGCTAATGACTCCGTTTATAAAGTTAAAGACTGCCCCACAAAACATTTATGTACAATGATGTTTACAGTTGCCGTGTTTTTAATGAGTATCTGCATCATCCCGTGGAGGGAACGAGTGCAACTTCGAAGGCGTAAAGCCACACACTGAGCTGAATGACGTTTCGGAGTCACCTGCCCTGATTAAACTCTTTCCTAGCCCAGCGTGACACTCACAACGCAGCTCACAGCCAGCACACCAGCGAACAGCGGCCACCCTGGAAACAGGACTTAAACGCGGTTCCGGCAGCGATGAAGACAGTAGCCACCAGCGTCTGTGCGAGACAGGAGAGGGAGGGCGGCGCCCGCCACCTGGGGCTCAGAGGGGAGCTCGCGCACCAGGCTGCACTCAGCAGTGACGTGCCCCCCCAGGAGTAACATGAGCGCCCACACACAGGACTGAAGAGCTGGCTTTCAGTCAGAGAGGCAGAGGCGCAGTCCCTGAGGAAGTGGGGTCTGCTGCCCAGCCGAGCTGATGCCCCGGGAGAAGCCCAGAAGTGCCCCCGCTCACTCACGGGGTGAATAGACACCTCCGGGCCGGTGGCTGCAGGTCAGATCCATCCTGTGTTCTAGAAACACAGAGATAAACAGGACCCAGGCCGCCCTGCCCAGGCACGTCAGGTTTGATAAGAAGCCAGACAAGCAAACGTGTGGACTGTATCTCAAAGCAGTGACTCATCTTTTTCAGATACTCAAAGGCAGTCACCTCCAATACTACCCAACCCCCTCTCAGCGCAGTGATCCAGAAGACCCCCCAACTCCTTTCGGGTAAGGGTTTCTTGCTCTTCCATCAATCACCCGTCTGCCCGCTCACAAAGCACACCTCTGCTCAATCAGTGACTTTATGAAGCAGAGCGCGGAATATGAGGGGCAGAGAACAGTCTAGACATCACCAGGAAACGACCTGGACTCTCCCTCCCCTCTTGGAATGGCCCCACACCCCCTTTTGTGCCGGCACACCAAACACTAACATTTAGCTAAAACATCCTGTGGCTAATACCAAATGCATTTCCTCCTTCCCATTTGTGTCTCACGCCACGGCACTAGCGAACTGCCGCTGAAGCAGGGTTTGGAGGACGCAGGGCGAGGCCCTCGGTGGTAAACAGCCGGAGTCAAAGGCGCAATATTGTCTCTGTAATTTCAGCTGTAACTTTGAAACATTCATACCAGACAAACCAGATGAAATATGTTGCTTCAGGTCAGCTCTGATGGATCCCTCCGAAATATCAACATTATTGCTTTTATTTTATTATGTACCACACTTCATAACTGTACACTGCAGAGTACAATAAAAGCTCCACTACACGGCTTGAGTACTTATTAAACAGGTCAAAAGTTACTATAACAAATAACGTGTTCTACTCGGGGTCCATTAATAACATATCTTGTTGCTCAGATAAGGAAATTTTTTAAGACAAAAAAATAAGGGCAACAAAGGAAAAATGCAGAACGACTTGAAATCTTTTATGCATCTGATTGTGCTTTTCAGATTTCTTTTCTAGGCACAGAGCTACTGAGCCTGCCTTTAATTGCCAGCACATACCCAACCAATCTGAAATGACTCCTTCAAAAATCGGGATCAGCAGAGAAAAATGGAAGGTCTCTCCAGAAGAGCAAGAGGGACAGCTCGGCACTATTTGTAAGCTGCCCGAGACGGTCATCGATGGCCTGGACAGGCCGGGAGGCGAGCAGCAGCCTGGACGAGGAGGGCCTGCTCTCCAAGATGATATCAATTTAAGTGAAACACGTGTATGAAGGGAATGCCAAATTCAAGTATGCTGATAAATCAACCAGGGACGACTTCTGCAGAATCGATGGCACCGCTACCTCTGTGCTGCACAAGGTGGAGGCTTTCTATAAATAAAGCCAGCTGGACCCGCAGATGACCACTGCCACGGCGAGAGAGGGAAACAACGGAGCAGGAGAAACTGAAAAGGGAAAGGAGCTAATTATATCCCAGGTAGCTGGGCGACAGATACCGGGAGTCAGTTATACTGTGTGTATTGTTAGACACCGAGACAGAGAGAAATTCATTTTTTTAAAAAAGGGCCAAAGAAAACATTTCTGGACAACTGGGTGTTAAGAAGTGTACATTTTTCATTATTTCCATTAGGTGGGATGAAAGAGGGGAGAGAGGAGGAGAGGGGAGTGAAGGGGAGAGAGAGGGGTGGGGAGAGAGAGGGAGGGAGGGGAGGAGAGCGAGGGAGGGAGGAAGGGAGGGAAGAAGCACCAGCCAAGTATCACCAGCACCACAACTGCAAGGAAATTAATGCCTCCACAAGCAGACAACAGAAAGGAACTTGCCGTCGACATAAAACATGGATAATGTAATCAAGAGCAAAAGTATGTGGACAAAGGACTGAAGCGCTCAGCACTTCTCAGTCCCACAAGTTCTACGCTACGCTACGAACATGTCATTTCTGCCTAATTCCAAAGTTTGACAATTACGAGAAAGCTCAGTCTCATTC
Source organism: Galemys pyrenaicus (assembly GCA_019455555.1). NCBI lineage: Eukaryota > Metazoa > Chordata > Mammalia > Eulipotyphla > Talpidae > Galemys > Galemys pyrenaicus. The sequence continues at coordinate 2,185,989 of JAGFMF010012294.1, forward strand.
TTAGCAGTGTTTAGGTGAGAATTTATGCGCTCTCTTTCTTTTTCTAACCAATGACTGAGGACGGCCTGATGTTTTTTTTCTAGAGTTTGTTTTGCTTTTGCCATCACAAGAATAAAAATAAGAAAACTTATCTTAGGAATTACAGATTTTGCCAGGGCCTGGCTCAATGACCTGTAAGGCGCTAAATAAATGGAACTGAAAAAAATGCTTTCTTTACTTTGCTGTATCAGGGATTTAACTACCAAACACTCGTAAAGATAACTGAGAAATAAGAAATAAGCCTCAAGAGCTACTAAATATAGTCTCAAGGTGTGATTATTCCCTAAAAATTAGCAGAAGGAAACAACTTATTCATAAATCACATTAATCAGTGGTGTTCCAGCCATGTGAAACATGTCGAATATTAGCATCGGATGTGCCTATGAACAGTTGTTGCTACTGGGGTACAAGAGATGCTGTAATTGGTTTAAATCGGCCTGGCCCATCTGTCTTTAATACTCTTATTACCAGGCAGTAAGCAGAGAACTATTAGAGCTGCGTATAAGCTGTAAGATCTTTACCCGTTCTTAAATCATTTAAAAATAATGAGAGCTTTAGCCTTTATCTAATTAACGAGTGCCTTCTTTGAATTAGAAAAACTGTATCATTTAGCCCACGGTTGTTTAGTAAATTGGCTTGGTGGCATGCAAGCTAATGCAGGGTAGCAGTTCCAGTGTCTTGTTCCTGGCTTCTTATTACTTGAATTATAATTCAATGATCACCTTAGATCATGGGCTATTCATAAATCAGAAGCCTGACATCAGATGAAAAATTGTATTAATATATGAAACTTATTATATAGTACAAACTGCTCTCTTGATAAATTACATTGTTCAAACTTGACAATGATTGCATTTAAAACATTATTCCTGTTTGCTGTTTTACAGACTGAAACCTCTTCATGAAAAATTTACAATGCTCCTCTGTGTTTTGGAGTCAGAGGGCAATAGCAGCAAACGGCAGACAGAAACCATACTTTAGATTTGCTGGCAGCCGTGGAGGACAGAAACCACTTCTAAGGAGAGGAGATAACCCCTCCGCTGCATTCCCAGGATCTCCATTTCTGGCTTTATGAAGATACTAATTGTCCTCACCAACAGAAGCGTAGTAAATAATAAAATTTTAATTTCAGCTTACTGGATTGCTCTCTCCTCATATATAGGTGTTGCAAAAAAATTTATAGTCATAAGCGTTGCACAGAAATTTATAGCATTAAAGGAAAAAATAAAGGGGCAAACCCATGAAGTTTAATTTGAATTGAGGCCGGGCTCCTCAGATGATGCGTCATGACAAATGCGTTTCGCCAAGGCTGGCTGGGTAACTCAAGCTGCAGTTCCATATTATTTACATTAATTACATGAAGGCGGCTTTGTTAATGGCACATTCTGCTGTGGGTCGCAGCATGATATGCTAATGATCTAAGAAAAATCTGCATCTCCAATATTTATGATAATTTGTAATAGAAAATAGGGTTGCTTTTATTTCTTCCTCCTCACTAGAATAAAAAAAGTCCCTGCAAAACAATGTTATTTGCAGAAGAAAGGGAAAAGTTCTATTGGCCAGGACTCTGGAGTGAGGCAACAAAAGGGAAGGTTTGCTCAGCAAGGGGCGCTGCAGGGCCCTGAGGACAGGGACAGGCCAGGGCTCCTGAGGGGAGCAGCAGGCTGGGGTGCCCTGCAGGAGGGAATGTGCAGTGAGACTCACCCACTTTCCTGCTCCTGCCTGCGCAGCCTCCCCTCGGGCCGCCCTCCAGGGAAGAGCGAGAAGCCAGAGGATCACAAGCCACATGCGCTAAGTTGGTTCCCTGTGTGGGGGCGACTGTGCTATGGGATATCCTGATGTTTTTACTAAGTGCATCACAGCATCAAGAAGCTCAGGGGCAAAACACGCAATCCTCCAAGATAAAAAGAGCAAAACCACCGTCGTTTACATGCATCAACCATCAGCACATTTTATTCTTATAAATTACTTGTGACTCTGTAAAAAGCTCACAGTAACTGCAGCCGAATATGCCATATTCGGAAGTCCAAAGCTTTGGGGATTACTCAGGTTTAAGTCATGCTACCTATGTTTTCCAAAGACTCCTTAACAATTTTAAGTACATGTCTTATTATTATGGCTCAGATTTTGTATTTCCTTCTTGAACAACAAACATCAACAAGCTCAGCTATGTCTGGTACGCTAAAGGTATGTATTTTCCAATTAACAGTGTCCCGGTGCAACAAAAGTTCCTATTTTATCGAGTAAAGCAAACAAAATCTTAGGGGAAATGCTACAGATAGCACACTTACAAATGTCCTGTACTGAAACCTGACTCAAATTCTTATGCATCAGTGACTTAACAACAGCTCAGTAATCTGGCTGGGGACTTAAGTCCTATTTACATACCTTAACAGCCTGAGTTCCTGAGATACAAAATTTATGTTAAAACAGACAGTTGGGTTTTCTGAAAACTAGAAATTGAGAACAAAATTGCAGATAAAAATCAGAGGGGAAAGGCGCATTCCCTAGTCTGTGAACAACTGACAGGAGGCCCAGCAACCCCAGCTCATCACGGGGAGCAGAAAGCAGGGCAGTGGTGGCGTCTAGAGAAGCGGAGGAGTGTAAGCAGAGAGGTGCCAGGAAACATTTTTTAAATGGTTACAAGGGGAAATCTATGGCTGTGGCATTTATCGTGATTCCAGATGACAAATCACACATATTGCACATGTTTTCGATGCACACACACTAATACAGATGTGTCCCTGTGCATGTGCGTGCAGGTGTACACCTAACACGTGTGTACAGCCATGTACATTACACAACATGCAGTGTCTGTAAACACACCTACATGAAGAGTGTAAAGAGGCACTCTGACTGAGCAGTGTGTACGCACGGAGTGTTCCTGTGTATTTATTGTATTTGTGAAAGATGTAGGAAATGCATACAGGTAAGCACGGGATCGAGAATCACAAGTGACACAAGCACCCACGTCACTCCCAGGTGGCTCGAGACACAGGACGCATATTCCATGCGTGTGTGAGTAAAGTGTGCCGTGGGTGTGTTCTGCCCTCTATGGAGGACACACAGTATCAAGGACAATGCCCCCCCCCACACACACACACACAGCATTTCCTGTAAAGTTATCAATACCTGTATAGCAAAAATACAAATTTTTGCAAAGCATTATTTCTATACAGGCTGCTCATCCTTTGCAATTAGCAGCGACATTTCTCGGAGGAAACAGTGAGCAAAGAATTTTTGAATAAGAGATAACCATCAAAAATATCTAATGCAACACAATTATTTCAGAACCGACACAATAAAAGCGAGGACCTCTGCATCCTGAGACTGCCAGCCACCACGCCAGCTGCCCTGCCCTCCGTGCCCGGCCCTGGCAGCCACGCACGAGACCATGAAATATATGACAGGTAATATTAAGAGGCCTGGAAATTAAATCATGAATCAATTGTCACATGAAGCCATTTAAGATTGTCCAGTGACTTCACGGATATCAGACAGCTTACACATGGCATCTAAGAACTGAGGTGGGCACCTGGTGGGGAGGGGACCCAAAGCTCCACGGTAAAAGGTCTCCGGGTGCTCTGGGGTGAGTGTGGGGTGAAGACACACATCTGAAGTGGTGGGAACCTACCCCTGAATCACAGTGTGGCGAGCTGGCGTTAACAAAGAAAACAGTAATGATAACTGAGCTGGTCCGGGCTCAGCCTGGCCCATCACTAACCCCATGTCCACTGCGCTTGCCGCACTTGCCCTCCTGCCACTCTCCAAACCTGAAGTGTTTCACGTCTCGAGTCTACACCCAGGGCACTGCGTGGGTAGGTGCCTGGGCAGATGGACGGACGGACAGCTGCCAGTCTAGCACGACACAGACCAGTACACCGACGAGGACAACGCGCTGCGGTCAGTGAAAGGGCAAAGAAGGCCTGGGGTGGCCACTCGGGGAGGACAGGGACTGGCACCGTCCTGAAGCGGAGGAGGTGGGAGCTTAGAGGTGCTTAGAGATCAGGACTAAGGCCAGGGGCCTATTAGGTTTTGAAAAACTTAGGAACAAGAATAGCTGTTTGATTAAAAAGTAAACGCTATTACGAGGTCTAATTGCACCGAGATAGTTTCTGCCCAGGTCTGAGGAAATCTCTGATCACTCGGGAACGTCATTTTGGAAGTGCAGGGGCCAGTTCTTGGTGGTACGAGGGAAGGACGCCTAGAGCTGAATGCGTAAGCAACAAAGTCTCGTGCGCATCCTGGCCGAGTGAGCACAAGCCCTCCCCTCTCACCGGACACCACAGAGCTTCCCACGCTTGGCGCTGCCAGCAGGAGGGCCGCGGGTGCCGGGAAGCCACGGCGTTCGCAGGCTGCCAGGACAACGGCAGCGAGCCCTGCGGAGGCGGACAAAGCACACACGGTGAACGCCATGCCAGCCCGGTGCGAGCCAGCTCTTGCACGTGCTCTGACGCCCCGAAGGACACGCGCGGAAACCCGTGGCAAGAGCACACGCAGCGGCGTTGCCTGAGGAAGGCTCGGCACGCAGGGAGTCACAGCCGGGGCTTGACGGTGACGTGAGTAAATCTGACCAGTCCATGGAACGCTAAGCTGGCCATGAGACTGTCCCACAGGAACGGGAACCATACACGTCACAAGACTCAGCCAGGTTCGGTAGCTGTATCTCAGATCGGGAAACCCCCACCCTACACAAAGTCTTGAAGAAAGCATTTGCCACCGATGCGTCAGTAGGCCGGGCTCTGAAAACCCTCTCTTCCACCGGCTCTCCGGCCTCCTGCCACGCCCTGGGACCCCACGGCTTGGAGCCCGCGCGCGCCTTCGTTGTCCAACGCTGCCTGGCGAGAACTCGACTGAGATTCGATGCTGAAGAGCCAAGGTGACAGTCGATGTTTACCGGCTACTTCCGAGACGCTCCCGTTAAACAGTTTCAGAAACAGTTCACTGACGAGACTGCAGTGTCGGGGGTGGAGGGAACTGAACCACACTACTAAATTCAGAATACAAAATTCCTATGAATTAAAAAGATTCTTCATTCTAATAAGCCCAGGTTTCGCTCCAGATTTTCCTTAGAAATGTAAAACCTCTCTGAGGGTGACACGCACCTTGCCCACACGAAGGAGCAGAACCGTCTGAGGAAAACAACTCTCCTCCCCTCGAAGCTCTAGCCCTCAGGCCCGTTTAAGAGAAGACTACGCATTTCAGGACGCCTCGGCCATGTGCGCACAGGGAGTCTGCCGCACGGAGGCGAGACAGCGGTCCTAGGCGCCGTCCTCGGGGGCTCCAGGCACCACTGCCCTCCTGGAGCCTGCCCGGGGCGCACGGCCGGGGACACGGGCAGGGGAGAGCCTGCCCCACCACCCCAGCCGCCGGCGTCTGCACCGGCTCCTCCCTGGCCGCTCCCTGAGGCACGTCCACTGTCGACAGGCTGCCCGGGTGCTGTTCGGGCGCCCGAATGTCGCTGACAACCTGTACAAGCCAAACATTTCACCAGAATTTCCAAATTAATGCTGAGAGCACTTTACAACGTTTGGTTCTGTATTGTTCACTCTTGCTGATTGTGTCCTAAATAATAAACTGTGGCCTCTGGCGATTTTTCTCAGAATGTTTATGATGAGAACTCATTCATCTAAATCTGCTGGCCAGTGGAATAAAATAAATCAAGAATTTCACGAATATAACAATATTTGTGTTCAGCAGATAATTGATGACTGCAGCTGCACTAATTAAAGCCCATCTGAGCTTCATTAATCTTGGTCACCGGGCCGGCCGCCACGCTCCACACCTCGCGCAGAGCCGCGCCCTTGCGCCGGGTCACACGCAGGTGGGCCTGTCCCCGCGCTCCCAGGGCGACGCGCGGCTTTGACATGGCACGTGTGGCGAGCGCACAAGGAACGTGGAGCCGTGGAGACACACAGCTAGCCGTCAGACGCCTATCCAGGAAAGGGCGTAATATTTTTGTCATCGTGGAGGCCTCCAGTCACAAAAGGGCGCGTCACTAACTAGTGGCTTAGATAAACGTCCATGGGAGCAGCGGCGGCGTGGCGATGGCAGCGTGCCCTAGAGAGCGCCGTGAGGTGGCGGCGGCAGCACTGCCAGGACCAACCACCAGTCTGTGTCTGAGAAAGGCAAAGTCCTACCACGGTATCACTGCCATGGCTGAGTTCATAAAACTGACTGTAAAGATGAAAATAAGTATGAACGTTTCTTCCAGTTGCACCTTCTAGGCAGTTTACACGCACATAAAGGACAGCCCAAGAACGGTGGCCATGCCCAGAGACGCTGAGGGTGAGAACGGCCTAAACCACGTGGGAGACACGGCCGGCTTCCGGGCCCTGGTCCCGGGGATCTGCCACCGGCGGCCTGGCGTGGGCACCACTGACCCCAGGACGGACGAAACGCCTAGCCTCGTCCTCACCCTCGGTCTCTTCTCCCTCACCGCATAAACGACACACAAGACACCACGGGGTAGAAGCGCGGGGGTGAGGCAGCCCACAGGGGCTGAAGGGTGGGGGAGTGAAGCCCCGAGCCCAGAGGGCCTGCCACGGGAGGCAGCGAGAGGCCTCAGGGCCTGAAGGGATCAGCCAGTGAGCGGGCAGACTCCAGAAGGAAGGCGGCAGTGACAAGGCTGTGGCGTGGGTCTCAGTCGCACAGTTAATGAAGCCAACGTCTTCACCCATTTCAGGTGCTAGCCGCAGGGGTCACTGGGGCCACCTGGAGACAGCTGGTACGAAAACAGGAGAAACTCAGCAGATCTGTATTTCTGTGTCATACTTTTCAATTTTGAACCTCTACAAAAAATTGTAGCAGAAGAGACAACACTCACGTCAACCACAGACTCATGGTTGGACGTGAGCACCTGTTAATGAAATTCAGCAAGTTATTTCTCCTGTCGAGGAAGCCTGCCACGTGCAAACACACGCAAATCCCCCGCCGCACCCCCAAGAGAAGGCATCTCGTGGGTTCAGCCTCAACTCACGAGAAGCACGCGGCCCACGCCGCCAGAGCCACCCGGCGCCACCGCTCCCTGCGAGAGGAGGAGGACGGCCGCGCGGCTCTCGATGCCTGCGCCTCATTGACCACACAAGGCTTTTCTGCCTCACAGGGATGGTTTACTTTCCTACAACTCTGCAGAAAGTCAAAGATTCTGTAGCTTCGTTTAAAGAATTTCAAACATTCTAATGAAGCATCACTTCACACTGTGTTGCCTTTCCTCGAAACCCTGTCCCGAAAACACGCCAGTCCCCGGCCAGTTCTCCACCGCCCAGGCTGGACAGGTCCCGAAAACACGCCAGTCCCCGGCCAGTTCTCCTCCGCCCTGGGCAGGCAAGCGTGCGCCACAGCTCTGGCCTGGCCGCCGGACACGTCTCCGTGAAATAGGTCACGAGAAAACACGCGCCAGTGGGCACGCCCACGCGCTCGCGGCTGACTCACTCTGCTGTGCACGCATTTTAAGGAAACCGCCCTCTTTAGGAACAAAGGAGCGCAACAGGAAAGAACAGACAGCTAGCTCTAAACGCAGTTTCTCGTGGAGTCAAGGTGAAGAGAACCGCCGGTGCCCAGTACAAAGAAGCCTCGTACAGGAGGGAAAAGTGTAGCAGGAAAAGAGGGTCCCGGGAGGGGAGGATAAAAGCACGTTGTTAGAGGTTGATGGTGGTGTTTCCCTGTCCTTCGCGCTTTTATACGTGTCATAACTAAACATTTTTAAATGCGGAAAGCCTTTTTCTCCTCTAAATTCAGCGGCGTCAGGCTGGGTGGCTCCTTGGATGGCGGGGGAGGACGGCCACACGCACAGGCTGCTGACAGCAGACACACACGGCACAGGCTGTCGACTTTCTCCTTCATTAGCCACATGACAAAGCTGTGTTAAAAATACAAGAGGAGGATGCAGGAGGAGCTGCCTCCACCTGAATCTCTGCTGGCAGCTTATTCCTCATGTTTGTCAAGATGGAAAAGAGTTTTGTTTTTAAGTTTGAGTTAACAAATTGCAACAGACAGGATTTTTCATTCTTGGTGAGCGTTACAGAGCCCCACAACCTGGAGCGCGCCAAGCCGAGGGCGTTTGACTCACACGAAATTCAAGGGCCACGTTTTGCATCGGGAAGAGGTCTTAGAGTGAAGCCAGAAGGCTGCGAGCTTTCAACTTCAGCCTGGGAAGAAAAACAAGAAGAGGCTGACAGCAGCGGCGAGCGAGGCCCAGACCGCAGAGACGAGCGGGAGGCTCTCCAGCGAATCGCGGCCACGCACTCAGGCCCCAGGGCTCCCCATCCAGCTCACTGTACAGCAGTGGGAAAAACATTTTCATGATTTTGGTTTCGGTTATTTTGATTTTTTTTCTACTAACAAATATAGAAAATTAAGTATAGGTGTAATTCAAACTCCATTAAAAAAAAAAAAATGCTGGTTACTAGTTCATGAAATCCAGCCTCAGGATCAGAAAATTCCAATAATGCAAATAGAAAAACACGTAATGGCAAAGCACTTTTGAAGACAAAGTTGTCGTCTTATTCTCTAAAGGTGTTTGGCATCTAAAGGAAAATTTTGAAATTTTGATGGCTTCAAAAAAGGCTTGAAATTCTGGATAGGCTCAGGCGGTGCAAGGAAGCGCCAGTGAGGCAGTTCCCAGCCCCTCGCCGAGCAGGTGCGTCTGAGCTGCGGGAGTGAGACGCAGCAGAGGCCCAGGGCCCAGACCCCTGCAGCATCCGCACGGCGTCCCCGGGCTGAGGAGAAGGAACCGCTTCCTTGGACCTGGGTCTCCTCCTGTGATCACTACACCACTCAAAAGTGACCTAGTGCTTTAGGAAGTTCATTAGATAATTTCTAAAAGCCATAATTAGCACACAGGACCTCCAGGATAACACGTATTTAGTCAAATTTTCAAGGAAGTATTTTTCTTAGATTTTGACCATCTGCTTTTACCAGTTAGTGGAACCTCATTTTGACCAAGTGTGTGTGTGTGTGTGTGTGTTTTCTCTGCATAAATAACAAATTTTAAAAATCAGCTTGGTAGGGCAACTACTTTAAAATTAATCTAATTTTTTTCTCACTCCTCACTTAGAATAGATTTACTCACATTCTGATTCTGCTTATTTTTCCAATACACTTGTTAAGATGGCTCTTAATTGAGATAATACCTTCTGGAAGAATTAACTCAGGCTGTTTTGTTTAAACTCAATCTCTTTCTTCCAAAATTTCATTAGCTATGTTAGAATTTTCTTCAAACAGTTTAGGATTCACTCATACTTCTAATTACAGTATGATTTTCTTTTGCTGAAGAAATGAATTAGAAATAACAGTGAAAGCATGAGCTAGGATTTTCTCCTTTTTGAATGCCAACAATTTTTTTTAAAAAAATCCAAGAAATAAAAAAAAAAAGCGTAATGACAAATTTCCTTCATTTCATACGACTTTCTGTAACAGTGACCCTTATATAATGAAAAAAGGAAGTTATTCCCTTATCTTATGATGAAAATCAGAACCTTTTCTAAAACCTTTTTCATTTGCCATGAAATGAACACCCTTCCTACTCAAAGGCTGCAGGGAGCGCTTCTAGCTCCCTCCTACTGCAGCCTGAGGACAGCACCTCCGAAGAGCCCCTGTGCGTCACCCGTGCCACAGGGGCTGCAGGCAACCGGTTTACAGGCGCCAGCGCCCTCTTTCCATAGACCCCAAAGTTCTTCCAGTGACTAGACACGCTGAAGGGACAGGGGACGGTTTAGGGTTGACTAAACCGAAGCACAAGTCCCCTCTCTCGGGGATGCTCTTTTGCCCTCCTTGTCGCCTTCGAGCCTGGCACCCTGATGGCCCTAGAGCGCCCTGTTCTCGTTATGTGGGTCACAGATGGCCTGAGCCACATGCCTCGCTCCAGAATCATCAATCAGGAGCGCTTGGCTTTCTTCCTTCTGGAATTTCACTTCCGAGCCGCTTTTCAATCATCAGCTGGTGACGATGCGCCCTGCCTCCCTCTCAGCCTGACCCCCACTCAGTTTATTTAGGGCAGCACCGAGGGCTGCTGTGACTTTGAGGGGTCCTTCACGGGCCGCCTCTCAAACCCACATCGTGGTGACTCCAGATGCTCCCGACTGCTTAGGGAGGAGGACCTTGAAAGGAATCTCCTTGTCTTCTCCTCAGAGCTGCCCATCTTGATGATTCCACTTATAGATGTCAATGTTTACTTGAATAAGTGGAAAATTTTTGTCAGTCAGATTTTCAATATTTCTTTTAAAAGATGCTATTATTTAACATATTTGGGGAACTAAATGCTGACCATAAGCAATATCCATACTATTTCAAAGTCATAAGGAGATAAGTTCATAGGAAACACTAGGGGAATGAGTCACTGAAATGAACTCAGCCATGCCTCACGCCCACCTGTGCTGCCGGAGCACAGGGTGTGCAGTACCCTTGCACTCTGTGAAGGCAACCAGGTGATCGTTTGGGCCGCACGGAGCCTGGCGTCCACAGAGAACCCCAGTCTCTGCGGGGGCTGGAGGAACCACCGACTACCGTGATAAGCCTGACCCTCTCACGGGCCAGGGCAGAGCGGCGCCTCATGCACCCACACGGCTCCTGGGCCCGTCCACATCCAGCAGGTGCGGAGAAAGCAGCACAGTCATGGAGGGGAAAGGACCTCAGCAGGGATGGAAAGAGGGGGCGCAGGGACCTCCCTGGGGGCGCAGCGGGGTGAGTGTGGCACTGTGAAGCATCCACAGCACTGCAGTTGGAGTTCGATCCCCAGCTGGGGAGAGGACCCACATGGCGCAGCAGACCTCTCCTGTCTCCCCACCGCTCCCCTCAGCAGCATAGTTCAGTCCATCTGCCTGTTCTGCTCCCCACTGTGTCTCTGGTGACTCCTCTTACCTCCTGCGACACTGGCCTGTACCCCAGCTCTTGTGAGTACACATAAATCTTTAAAAAGGGGGGGAAGGGGCCCCACAGGAGAGAAGGAAATGGGCCTCCTCACAAGAGCCTTTAGATCGGCACTGGAGACTACGGACACGTCCAGTGTAATTGTTTTAAATACAATTTTCCTGAAGCTTCACACTCCCATCTCTGTATTTAATACCTAAGAGATTTTTTGTTCTGAGCTATATTTAAAATTTAGGTTGAGCTGCGTATATAACAAAAGAGGACATTTTTACTGCGCCCATTCTATATATTTACAACCTGAGACTTCAGGTAAACACGGAAGGGAAAGCCAGGCTTTAGCCACGAAGCGAGAGCTGTGCGCTCACTCACAAATTCAGTGAGTATTTATTCAGCTTTTCTAACACAGATGGAGGCAACAGGTAAAAGGAAAAGAAATGCAAGCAAGGTTTCCATTTTCTGTGCATAGCCTCATGCCCTCCAGGTAGGTACGAGGAGACTGGAAAGCCACAGGACTAAATGAAATCAGATGTTCCAGCTGTTCGCTGAACGGGTCTGGCCACACGGCCTCGTCACCGGGTCACTGTGGCCTGCAGAATGCGTGTGGTGGCCACTGCCAGCAGACAGAGGTGACGCTCCTGGCCTTCCTGGCTGGTTTTCTCTCAGGTACGGTCTCTCCCATTGTTGCAAATGAAGGGACTCAAGTTTGAGTTAAGGTGAAAATTACACAATCTTTGTTTTTTCTAAGGTCATGTAATATTGATCTGATTAAATTGAAATAATCTAAGAAGACAGGTTTAGGATTAATAGTTATTATCATTTAGGGTTAGTTTTCAATGAAGATAATAAATTAGCAAGTACGTGATGAAAGAGAAAAAGAACAAAAGCCAAAAATATTATAAAGCATTTGAGTCTGGTAGACTCACTCATCAACAGGTTATTTTTTAAGAATCATTATGTCCCAAGCAGGGATCTCAGCTCCACTGAGAGATGGGAGAAGACATTTACATCTACAAGGCCATGGAGAGCTAGTATTAAAGAGTACAAATGAGGACTAAAAAGAACAGCGACTTTATATATACACATATGTACACATACACATATCTATGCAAACATTTATCTAAATAGCAACCTTAACAGATCAAAGAAAATGGAAGTAAATCACACTAAAAATAATCGCGGGGAAAAATTTCAGGGGTCAAAAAGAGGTCACTGTTTCTGAAAATATATACTAATGACTTAAAGTGGAACAACAGAAGTATCGAAGGAAAAGCTGCTGAAAGCATCAATATAAACAGTATTACTACCTCATTACGAGTCACAGGTCAGTATAAGAAAGATTTAAATAACTAAGAGAATTTAAAAGTCTTGGAAAAAGCACTTTTTTACATAAGCAAATATGAAAGAATTCATTTGATATACAGGGAAGCACAGTAACTATCTGTAATAGTTTCAGAGAGTATATAAATTTATGGGAAAATACAGAGAAGATGAAATTGTTATTGAATTAAATTCAAGATACTTTTATTGAGACACTTGTCATTTCTAATACTTGCTAAGTGGTATCTGCAGTTCAACTGTATGTAAAATAATAGAATGCCTTAAATAGCTTAAATTTAACATACAACATGATAAAGAAAAATCTTAACCGATTTTTTCAAAAATTAGTAATGCCTCAATGTCTGAATAAAGACAACAAAAGACTAAAGAAACCTAATTGCTAGAAGAGTATGGGGAATATATGGCCATGCAGAATTAAAAACTGTGAATCTTGCCCTAAGGTCTGTAATACAAACTATAACCCACACAGTAAATTTTCATGGTAAGAAAAAAAAAGCTTACAATTTAGGAAGTAGCCTTTGCAAGAGGGTCCAAGCTTATGTGTGGGAAAGCATGAATTCTGCTCACTGCCGAGACCTGAGAGTAAGTCACACGTCAGTACTCGAATGTACAACTGACCTGGAAGACTGCCCATAGCCCTTTTTAAGGGGAGCTCACCATTGCATCTCCCAAGACTAATTACACGGCCCAAACAGATCAACATGGCTTTAAGGAAAAAAAAATTTCTCCTTCTTAGCATCTAGTATGGAAGTCTTGACACAATTCTAAAATTAACAGTTAGCCCCGACCTTTCGAGTCTTTCATGCTCTGGAGCCTTCTGTGTACCAGGCACTGTAGCAGGCTCTCATCTGACACAGACAACACAGAAACTTAAGTACGTGAAGTATACAAATGCCTAGTTATTCATTATTTCAAATCCCCCAAATAACACTGACAGGTTCAAAATTTATTTGAAATTTAGCAGTCTACACACCTAGTAAGAGCAGGCTCGAGTACATATGCAATCAAATGCAGCTACACAAAGACCCAGAGAGTGCAAAAGCAACAAGGTGGTCTGTGTGCAGAGTCGGAGCCGAATAAAAGGAGAAAGGCTGGGGGGGTGTGATCTGAGAGCAGGAATTAGGAGAATCTCAACAGTGTAGACGAGAGACGACGGTACACGTGACCACGCACGGCTCCTGGGCTAGAAGTAACGAGAAACGAGCCGTTTCTGAGGCCATTCGGAGCCTCGTGGACAATACTAAGAATGTGAGAGCGCCAAGCCCAGGTGACTCCAAAGTCAGGGCCTGCCCAGACACACGAGCGAGTTCTCCAGACCCAGAGGAGCCTGCATGGGAGTGCCGGGAGGGCGGACTGGAGTATCCATCAGACAGCCAAGTGCAGAGACCAGATCCGCAGGAGGAGGTACGGGAGGCAGGAGCCAGGTCGGAGCTAGAGAAACACACCTGAGAGCGCCAGGCTGAGATGTGGTGACAGCCGCACAAGAGGTCAAGGGGCAAGGCCTGCACCCTGTCAACATTGAGGGTATAGAAAGAAGTGGGAGAATCAACAAAACACCAGGAAAGGAGGGACAAGGGCGGCACAAGATGAAAAGGGACGTGTTCTCAAAGCCACATGCAGAAGTATAATGGAGAGGGGAGTCTTCCCACAGCTTTGTGCTACGAGCTTCCAGCTGTGCAGTTCTAGAACAAGAGCGCTGGTCTATACCTGAGCATCCTTCCCACCCTAACATCTGGGCGGGGGAGGTGGGGGGAGACGACGTACTTCAACTGAATTTTGATTTTCCACGCGAAACTCGGTCTGTAGGAAAAATGAAGCAACTCAGGCTCTTTTTCACCCTCCCGCCACTAGCCTCTAGGGCCGCCACCTAAAGTTTTGTTTTCCTCCCAGGGTTCATTGCCCACCTGTGATACCGTGTTGTTACAAAAAGCAGTGAGGTGCGTGAGCAAGAACACACACCTGTAATCGCAAACATCAGGCCAAGAAGCCGAAGCGCACTGGGCTTGGTGTTGGCGCCCAGACTAAGAGCACAGAGATCGTTACCAGCTAACGAGGAGAGAAGCCAGAGGGAGCGCAGAGGTTGAAGGGGCTTATGAGTGCGTGGGGGGGCTCAGTGACTGCCTGCCTCCCTGCCTGCTGCACCCAGTCCGCTGCTGCAGCATTAAAGCCCTGTCAAATCTGAGAGCTCCAGGATTCTCTCTTCCGTCTGCCCGAATCAACAATGAACCTACCAGCCCTGCACCTGGTCGCCAGACACTGTCCAAGAGCCAACTTTTCACTTCCTTCCTGTAGTGCCAGCAAGGGGCTCCGAGCAGGTTCTTGATGATTCAGGCAGACGGGTCAAGGAAGGAGTCCTGGAGCCCTCGGTGGCGTCTTCGGTTTTATTTACAGAGGCGGCCAGTACATGGCAGGCTCCGGTGCCAGGGGCCAGGAGGATGGCAGGCCCCCGGTGCATCTCACCCTCTCGGCTGCTTTGCTGCTCTCGTCTCATTCTGCTGGCGTCCTGTTCCACTGCTGCTGGCGTCCTCGTGATGCCCCCCTTATATGCCTGTGTCCAAACCCAGGTGCACGCACCTGCGCATGCCCATTCAGGCACGCGTGCAGGATGCAGGTGTCCATCATCACACTGATGACGGGAGGGTGGAAAGACCTGAGACTTTTCTCTCTGACCCTACACTTCCTCAAATACTTTGTGTAAATTATATTCTAGAGCTGTTCATACATATTCCTGGTGTCCATAAGGAAATAGCATCATTGTAGCGGCAGGAAGGGGCGGCACAGGAGCAAGGTTCAGGATGGTTCTTTCTGGCGTCCTCATGACGCCGCCCATTCAAGCCCGTGTCCAACTCAGGTGCGCCCACTTGCGCATGCCCACCCTGGAATGCTCGCAGCACCGCAGGTGTCTATCATCACAGTGGTGGGAGGATGGAAATACCTGATCATTCTCTGACCCTACAGTCCACCCCTTCAGGTTTTTCCACCTACAAATTATACATCAATAAAGCAATGCAGCAAAATATAACAATACAAATAAACTTAGGCAGGGCACCAACCTAGGGACAAAAGACAAGGTTATTGGCACCAGCAGATGATCCACCATATCTGCTGCCGAAGGCACCGATTACATGCGAGGCGGGAACCACTCACGGCATCTGCCGTCTCACGCCAGGAGCCGTCAGGCTTCCTGGCCTTCTCTGACTGTGGTCTCAGCCACAAGTCACACACCGCACCCATCCCCAGGATGCTCTTACTCTCGGATTGGCGATTCTATACTATGGGGGTCATCGCCCAGTCCCCAGGGTACTCTCTGCCGTCACCCCAGCACTCATCTTTCATAGCCACATGTGACACGCAGCCCCTGCACTCAGGCCAACCCTGTGCACGCACACACGGGTCAGGGATCCGTGGGTACAAGCTCCACGTGCGGCCTCTCTTGGGTCCCCTTCTCGGCTGTGGGCTCCAGCACAAGCCACGTTCCCTTCCTGTCCCCCAAGGACGGTTCCTCAGCTCCTCACCCTCACTTAACAAGCGGGGCATCACCCACAGGTGATTTTAAGAAACTCACCGGCCTTCTTGAACAAACAGGCTGCTTACCAGCCACTCTGGGTTTCCCCAACTTAGTGCCAGTTTTTGCCTTCTCTCCTCTGCCTGGCTGCAGAGGGCTTCCTGCCCCTGCCACTCTTGGGCTTTTCTACACCCAGGCTGCTTTTGGCCACCAAGGCCCCCTGGCCAAGTCTCTATTCTCATCTCCTGGGGTATACAAACAATCATCCACCCCCAGGGTCCCACAAACACAACCTTCCAAATTTCCCCAGCCTTCTGGCGGGACTGTCAGTCCATTAGTCCTCTGTAGCGGCAGGATGGAGGTGGCACAGGAGCAAGGTTCAGGACGGTTCTGGCAGACGGGTCAGGGAAGGAGAGCCTTGGAGCCCTCGGTGGCTTTTAGGCTTTATTTAGTAGAGGTGGCCAGGTACATGGCAGGCATGGGTCCCTGGGGGGGGGGGGGGGTCCTGGGAGGCTGGCAGGCCTCCCAGCCCCCCGCGCATCTCACCCTCTCGGCTGCTTTCTTCTCGC
>JAGFMF010012294.1:2202555-2225055 GCA_019455555.1 Galemys pyrenaicus
GGCGTCCTCATGACGCCGCCCATTTAAGCCCGTGTCCAACACAGGTGCGCCCACTTGCGCATGCCCACCCTGGAATGCTCGCAGCACCTCAGGTGTCCAGCATCAGTGGTGGGAGGGTGGAAAGACCTGATCAACCTTTACCTTACATCCTCTCCTTGCGTCAGCAGTGGGTGAGCTCTGAATCGTGGTCCTCTTTTGGTCTGCTGCCTCAAGTCGTGGGCTGGTCCTTGCAGGCGTCTCCTCCTCCACTTGAGGTCTTGTCCCGCAGCTCCTGGACCTGTCTACCTCCTGCACTCCTGCAGCTTCTCTGGCTCTTCCTGCAGCGTCCTGGTCTTCAGCCACCTCCTGTGCTGCCATTGCTCTGCCAAGTTACAAGTTCGTGGCCCGCCACCTCTCAGTCCCTCCTGCGGTCTTCTTAGGGCTCTGCACCCGTCTGCATCGAACCATCCTGCCGCCTAACGCCAACTGTAGTGACCGGGAAAGGGGTGGCACAGGAGCAAGGTTCGGGATGGTTCTTTCTGGCGTCCTCATGACGCCGCCCATTTAAGCCCGTGTCCAACTCAGGTGCGCCCACCTGCGCATGCCCACCCTGGAATGCTCGCAGCACCGCAGGTGTCCAGCATCACAGCGGTGGGAGGGTGGAAAGACCTGATCATTCTGACCCTACAATCATCTATTCTAATTCTTTTATTGCCCAATTTATTACTAAGTCCCAAAATCTGCTGATAAAGACTTCAGAAATGTGTCCTTTTAATACAGGATGGGCGGGGAGAGAGAGAAGAAGGGAGAGAGTGAAAGAGAAAGAGCAAGAGGGAGGGAGGGAGGGAGCTTTTAGATATTTATGAAGGGCTTAAGAAAAGGAAATGTGTTTTTTATGGATGGTGACCAGCTGTCTGTGTCAACCTGATGAAGTCAGAGTCCTCCGCTAGTCAGACACCAATTGAGGTGTTTCTGTGAAGGGCATTTTGTAATGTGACAACATCTAAAATCAGCTGACTTAAGATAAGGAGCTTATCCCCTGTTCTCTGTGGTGGTTCTCATCAAATCAGTGGAAACGTTTGAAGAGAACTGAGGTTTTCCTCAGGAAAAAGCAACGTGGCCTGTGACTGGTGCCTCCGCGGCTGCTGGGGCTCCGGTCCCCGCTCTGACTCCAGCCCTGCGGGGCCCGCCCCGTCACGCGACCTGACTGCCTCCCAATTCCCTGCGCATGCGCCTGCGTGTCCGCCCCGCTGCCTCGTGCTTCGGCGGGACTCCTGGACAAGTCTGGTCTCTGCCTGGGCTTCCCACAGCTAGCGTCACCCCGAGGGGACCCCAGCGTCGGTCGGGGTGCTGTGCCCGAGCTGTGGGCCCTCAGATCGGCGGAGCAGCTCAGCACGGAGCAGATTTCCCCGGTAACACTGCAGACGCTGAGGTGCCCAGACGGCTCTGGAGGACACACTCGCACATCAGAACTAAATGCAGTCTCCGCTGAGAGGAGTTACCCCGAGGCGCTGCTGTTCCCCGGCTCTGCGCCCGGAGGGCCCCGCTCCTGCCCTGCCACCTTCTCGCCCCGCTCCTCTCGCCGGCGCGAGCTCCTGAGGTGCCAGCTAACCGATGGACGCGTTTTCAGGCATTATTTTTAAAAACATGAGTTTAGGAAGACTGTATAATAACCCTCACACAGAACGAACACACGCACTCAGCCACCACGACGAACAGCACGCAGCTGAAAGCATGTGTGCGTCACACGCGTTCATGTTAACATACAATGTTTGAATGTTTGAATGTATATGATGTATGTAGCTAGGTATGAACAAGTCTAATTCCTAGACGAAATCAGTGAATCTCAGAAGGGGAGACCCTCAGTGAAATCTACATCAACCCTCACAGCTGCCCCAGGGATTTTCCCTGCTTTCTACTGCAACTCCAGTGTCTCCTCCTATTTGAAACTGACATGAATAAAGGCCATATCCTACCCCGCAGGCGGTATCTTCCTGATTTAAATACTCTTGTTCCCCTCACCTACAACTAGAGGCAATGTAACACAAGCTTAACCCTTTGAACAGTAAGCCTGCCTGCCCCCCACCACGATAAGCGAAGCACAGGCACCTGTAGCCACGGCGAGGTGGGGTCCGGCCCCACAGAGGAACCCCTCGTCTCTCACCTCACGCCTCGGCCCACCTTGGAGGGAGCCACACAGCGCTTGGGGAGGTTCTCAGAAAGAACCAGTGCGGCCACGAGCTCTAGGCCTTGAGCGCGTAGCCGTGCTCCTGGCGCGCACCGGACCTACCCAGCCGCGGGAAGCAAGGTGCTGCCAGGGCACCCGCCGTACCCCACACTCGTGACCACGTCTGCGACATGCACGTGCCGGAGCTGGGAGCTCGTCGCAGGCCGCCGCGAGCACGGAGAGCGGGCGGAGCCAAGCGCAGGCAACGCACAGATGACGCACCAAAGGAGCTCCGTTCCCACGGCTCTTCTCCTATCCGTACTTCCCCAAAGAGGGAATTTCCTAAAATCATCAAAATGCCACTTCAGGCAACAAACATCGATTAAGAGCCTCCAGGTAGATATGCTCCCTGATGACTATACAACAGTACAAGTAAAATTTCAGATGAACTTGAGAGCTCTGGATCAAGGAACTGACAGCAGTGAGTTCCTTGTGAGGGAAGAAGGAAGCAGTGAGAGAAGAAGGAAGACGCGGTGGTGTCCGGCGCACAGACCAGTGAGGACCACGGCGGCCCTCCTGCGCCTGCCCTGGCGCCAAGCCACTGCCATCAGCACTCCGTGTGGCGAGGACGAGAGGAGCGCAGCTGCCCGCGGGCTGCGGCGAAAACGTGAAATGGTGTGGAAAACAGTCAGGTGGCCCTCGAAATCCTGAACGTACAACTACCCTCAGCTCCCAGTTCCACGCCGGGCACAGACTGAGCGCCGAGAGCGGGGCTTCAAGTAAGCATTTGGATGCTGGTGCCCACGGGGCCGCTACTCACAGGAGAGGCGAGCAGCCCAACAGACTCTAAGTGTGGCCCCGCCACGCAATGGAGCATTACCTAGCCTCCAAAGGGGGATTCCGACACCCGCTGCAACGTGGGTGGACTGGAGCGCATCACGCCGCGAGACACCGGCACCGAAGGAGAAACTTCTTGCTTCACTGACATGCAGAAGCAGAGTCGTCAGATTCCGGGGCAGAGAGCAGAAAGGTGGTTTCTGGGGAGGGAGTGCTGGAGAGTTACTGTTAACTGTGGGGCTGCTCTGTGGGGCAGGACCCCACCTCACCGTGGCTACAGGTGCCTGCGCTTCGCTTACCGTGGTGGGGGGGCAGGCAGGCTTACTGTTCAAAGGGTTAAGCTTGTGTTGATTTGACATTGCCTCTAGTTGTAGGTGAGGGGAACAACAGAGTATTTAAATTCCAAGGAGGACAGACTGACTTCTGTCCAGTGAGGGGCTCGGGAGCTGGACGGGGTGGCCGCACACCAGTGCGCAGAGCGTAACACCAGCTGTACTCAAAAGGCTCAGGGAGGTTGATCTCACGTCTGTGCATTCCACCACAATTTCAAAAAGTGAAGAGTAAGTTCATTAAATGTTTCTTTAAAAGGCATTCTTGTGTGAAATCCAAACCTAGCCAGTTCCCAAATGATATACAGAAAACCATTCCTCTTTAAGAAGCTATGAAACCTTATGCTAAAATCCTCTGCAACAAGAAATCATTTTTAAGCCAGCATGTTTTTCTCATTAGTTTTAGTAGTAAGCCTCCTTCACTCAAATTATTTTATATAACTCCTAACGCAGACTTCTCCAGTCAGGGCCGAAAAGCTAGCAGAGCTCACGTGCAAAACACTGTTTCTCCAACTTTCTGGAAACGTGCACCTGCTGATGTCCAGAGCTTCACGTGGGAAGTCAGCCAGTTCTCTTCTCAGAAAAGAGCAGAGCAGACCTGGGTCTTGCCACACATGTAGAACCACGACAGCCACCAAACCACAGGGACCACAGAGGACAGCCCAAGCCGGGACCTGTCACCTTAGGAGTTTACAGGATGGAAGAGAGCCTGAAATAGCACGAACCTCTGAGTGGCAGGGTGCCTGCTGTAAATGCTATCTGCTTATTAAAGAATGCGTTCTAGTTATGCGCCATTCATTCAAAAAGACAAAAAACTACAACTCCTGCCCCCCCCAGTAACGGGCCAGCAGCAGTGCTTTCCTCTGCTTCCCTCCGACAGCCGATATCCACGCACTATGGATCCTATTTGGATTTATGCGAAGACTGGAATGAAACCATTAAAATAGGTAGCAGGAAGGATCTCCTCATGTCACTAAAGGTAAGTTTAAAATCTGACTTCCAGGGGCTGCCAGACGGGCTCCCACTTGGCGCAGCGTTTGCAGACCCCGGTATTGGCCCTGGCCTGCGTTCTGGTGAGGAGGCCGCAGAGGATGCACATTAACTGCTCTTCGATCACCGAGACGGGATGAGGCAACGATAAACACGCGTCCATTCCGCAGGCGGATGGGAAGGGGTGGTGCTCTGCTCACACGCGCTCCTGGCGGAGTCCGAGCAGGCTCTGCACCAGCAGCAGGCCGCAGCGAGCCCCGGAGCCTGCCCTGTGTGTACCTCACGCTTCAGTGCCACGAGACCTGTGAGAATCAGGACCCGGCGCCCGGCAGGAGTCCCCGCCACGCAGAATCAGCAGGGCCTCTCAGTGGCACAGTGACAGAAGGGACAGACTTCTAAAAGTCGTGATAAAAACAAATGAGCGATTCTGGCAAAAATCCATCACCAGGTTAACGGATAAACTAAGTATCTCCAGGTAAATAAATAATAGCTTTTTCACTCAGCAGCTGGGGGATATTTTTATAACTAGCTCTAGAAGCCCCATCTGAGATTCTGAGCTCAAATAACACCCTATCGACACCTGTATTTCCAACAACTGTGGGGAACGCTGTCTGAACTGCTGGCTGGGCAGGACGGAGGAGAGCAATGTTAGGTTCTGCTCTGCACCTCGTCTCTGCCAGAGGGATGCCCAGTACCTCACCTCTGTGCCCTTGCCAACAGCCAACTAGAGGGCCGTCTGCTAGTGGGTTAAGTTTCTCACTCCAACTTGCTAGCTGGCTAAAAATGCATTAGCAGGCCTGCCCAGGAGAGGAAGGCAATGGTGCTGTGGAAAGGAACGTTCCAGCCTGAGTGTGGCTGAGTTCTACGCAAAGAAATCCTCAGGGAGGCACTGGGAAGCTGGCTGTGTGCCATGTCCCGGAGCATGTGACTATGTCGAGGCTAAAACAGGTAGCCTTCTCCTTGTCAGAGCAGGAGGCAGCCACAGAGAGGGGGAAGACGCAGGCACAAAGGTGTGATGTTGGGAGGAACTCAAAATGGAGGCGCCAGCCTGTGGCTTCGTGGGTGTCCACACATAGGACAGATGTAGAAATAAATAAAGGGACTGTGAACACCAGGGGCCTGGACACAGCAACACCCCAAGAGCAGCAGGCGGCTCTGTGCTTGCTGCCCGGCCGGGACTCCACTCTCCAAAAGGAAACGGACTCTCAGAGGAAGGCCCATCCCAGGGCCCAGAATGGGAGAGGAGCAAGAAGAACACACGGGTGGGGGGAGGGGCACTATTAGGAAATCAGCCTTTGGCAACCGCCACAGAAATAGCAGATTCAGGCAAAAGCCATCCTCTGGTTCCAGAGCTGATGGGCGACAGGAGAAGGAACAGAATTTTCTATCAGCTCAAAGACTTTTCACAAAAAATACACGTTCTTTTTGAAGCCAAAACATATAGTAATTTTGCATCTAACGGTAAGGAATGAAGGTGTGAAGTTGGGAAGAACTCAAAATGGAGGCGCCGGCATGTGGCTTCACGGGTGTCCACATACAGGACAGGTGTATCCTGACACAGGCTGGATGCCGTGATGAGGGAGCATTGGAGAACCCCAAATGGAGGGCTGAGGGTGGGGGCCCGGGGTCGGCACCTTGCTGCCTGCAGACTCGCTGCGCCCTCACCCCACCCCTGCGTCCCTGGACACAGGCCATGCAGGGGCTCTTTCCCACAACGTCCCTGTAGTTTTATAATTGCTTCAAAAGGAAAAGTTTAGTGAAACTTCACTCAGAAGATGGGAGTTCTGCAAAGGGCCTTGTCTGGCCATCCCCTCAGCAGAGACAGAGACGCCGCTGGAGGAGGCAGGAGCCGGCGGCTTACCTGACCCGAGCGCCCACCCACCTGGGGGTGGGGACCCCGCTAAGGCAGAGGAAGCTCGGCCATTCGAGAAGGTGCAGCGCCAACAGTAGCAGCCTAACAGCCATCTCTGTCCAGCCCTTCCCAGCCTCACCCCAGACCTACCACGGGAATCTGGGAGCCGCGCACGTCCCAGGCCGGAGAGGAATAAAGAGGGTCCTTGACCTTTAAAGATGGTTCTGTAGTTTCCAGAGAAGACAGAGTTTGGTGACCCGACCCCAGTGCAGCCCCAGCCCCCACCAGAGTCCGACCTGGGGCTGAGCGCTGCCTGTAGCGTCTGCCCCCCGCGAACGAGGAGAAGGAGACGCTCGGCCCGTCGGGACACCCCGGCCAGGCAGCGCCTGGGCAAGGCCTTCGCGGAGAACCATTCCATTGCCCGGGCTCCAAAAGACTCAAGTGAAGAAAGTTCTGACAGGTTCCGCAAGAGGAAAGCAACCTAATAATGAAAACCCAAAGAGCCAGTCCTCCAAGCATTCAATAAAGAGAAAAAATTGCTTCTATGAGCTAGTAACATGCAAACCTTAGAAAACGGCAATTCTGTAGCCAAACAGATCCCTGCGTGTGCTGTTGATGACAGGAAGCTTTGTGCTAAATTTAGTGCCAATTATAGTCCCATCTCACTCCATACTGGGTTCCTGTGACAATTACTTGACTTCTAAACACTTTCTAATTTTTTTAAGTATTTTCGCGACGCTGAGTTTCTTCTATGTTGTTCTGGAAAAGACATTAGTATTAGAGCAACAGAAAAAGAGTGTGAGCGAGGCTGGCGGCCTGACGACACAGAGCGGCACGCCACCCCCTCGGGCCAGCCGACAGGCCCCCAGCACGGGCCTCCGAGCCTGGCCCTCGGTGTCGCCTTGGGACAGCGGAGTCAAGGGCGGCACCGGGTGGGTCCAGCGCAAACCATGGGGAGCTTCCTGACGGGTCACCGCCCAGCGCTCAGGGAGGCCCGCGAGGTGACTTCGCTTCCGTGCCTTTTCAGCGCCCCTCCGTCACACCGCCTCTTCCTCTCCTGTGGTGGGAGACATGGCTTTGCGCGCAGGGGCCTTTGGGGTTCCTGTCTGGTTTGGGGCTGGTGACGGCCAGCTTACGTGGGTGAGCACCCCACGGGCACCTCCTCGCCCGCACACTCCTGGGGTAGGGGCCAGCTCTCCCTGAGCCCGGCCTCTGCTGCCCGCTGGCCTGTGTGGCATCCCGGGCCAGCACGATGAACGTCATCACTCCCCGGTGGCCACCGGCGCATCGGCCTTGGCTCGGGGAGAGAGGAGGCAGGATCCCCCTGCAGGTGTGCGAGGCCCCAAAATGCCCTCCGTGGTCCTTGCTCAGGACAACGGGCAGAGGGACTGGACTCCACCTCGGCCACCAGCACTTAAGCGAAGGCCATGGAAAGGGAAGGGCTTTCCACTGCTGTGAACAGTCTGAGTTTCACCGGGTACTAAACACGCGGCACAGCTTCCCAGGGCCTGAGAACTCAACAGCAGGTCTGTCAAGCAGGACGTCCCAAGCCGCGTCCTCGCAGCGCCTCGCTCATCAGGGCGGGTGTGAGCAGGCGGAGCCTGGCGTCAGCTCTGAGGGCGCTGGGCTGGATGCCTGCTGCCTGGTCCCCCACCCAACCTGGTGAACTTTCAGGACGTCACTCTCCCTGTTTACCGGCCAGCACAGGGTTCCCCCACGCGCCCGCGTCTGGCCCTCGCCACGAGCCGCCCTCCCACAGCTGCTCTGACGGGAGATGCCCATCTGAGAAGCACCGCGTGTCAGGCCCTGGTCCGCGGCCGAGGAGGTCGGGCACGGGAAAGCATGGGAACAGACCTGTTTGTGTCAAGCTGAGCTGGGCCTAGACCCGCTCGACGCGCTGCTGGGCTTCCCCGAGAGCGCAGGAGTGGTCAGGGGAGTGACGGCCGTGCCCACCACACGGATGGCCCAGTGAGTAGACGGGCGCCCTGCCTGGGCTGGCGTGGGGCGGGTGGAGGCGCCTGGACAGGACTAAGGCCAGGCACGCTACTGGGAGGACAAGCAGGGAACAGCGGCTGCGGTGGGACAAGCAGGGCGGGCTGCCACGCCTGGCACACAAGCCCGCTGAGACGGGGTGCAGAGAAGGCCGGGCAGACCTGGTGAGCAGCCGGCGAGGGGCGGCCCTTCTGGGTAGTTTCTACTTCTCAGTGAGCAAGAAGGCCTTTGGCTAACAGTCGGAATGAAAAAATGACTGGTGGTTTGAGGTGACAGGGAGGATCAGTAAGCCAGTGGGGTGTGGTGGTGACAGGCCCCACCAAGCCCCCTAATGCTTAGGGGCCCCAAATTCAAAGGAAACAATAAACCCAGTTGGGCAAAACCTTTCTTGATGACAGATCAAGTTCTGGCTTCATCTGATAAGCTGCTTAGTATGTTTTGTCTTTCTGTTTGCTTTTAACTGTTCCTCCTAGAAATTATCTCATTCTGGAACTTACCTGCACCATTAACCTAAAAGTGCCCTCAGGCAACAGCCCTGTCTCTCAAGTCCTGCACTGGCTCCTGGGCCCCAGGCTGACTCCAGCAGGAAGGCAGAATCAGTTGGTGGAGGGCTCAGCCTTCCTTCCCTGCCTGCCCTCAGGCCTCAGATTCACTCTACACCAAATTTCAATCACTTTACAGCTTTCAGAAACAGCATGAGGACAGCTGCCCCACTGCAGGTTTCCCTCCAGGCTGTGCTGGAGTCCCAGGCTTGACTCCAGGCCTGTCCCGCCCACAGGATCAGCAGCTGGGCGCCCCCAGGGCCCTCCTCAAGGCTGAGCAACTGCTTGTCAACAGTGGGACCCACCTCCACCTCCCTGGGGAAGGAGAGCTAAGTCAGTGTTCAACAAAAGCAAAAATGGGGCCTCCCTGGTGGCGCAGTGGGTTAAGCAACACACTATGGGGCAAACAGCAGCCACTGCAGCACGAGTTCGATCCCTGCTGCCGGCCAGGGAGGGGACCCACATGGCGCGGCAGACCTCTCCTGCTGTGCCCGCTGCTCCCCTCAGCAGTGTACTTCGGTTGCTCTGCCTGTTCTGCTCCCAGCTCTCTGTGGTGAATCCTCTCACCCCCCACACCTCTGGCCTGTACCCCAGTGCTTGTATGCATGGATAAATAAATCTTTAAAAAAAAAAAAAAAAAACAAAAGCAAAAATGGACCGGTTAGGAGGTAAACGCGTGTGGGAGCACAAAGTTTCCTCCTTCCTTTGTAACCCATGAAATTCAGCACTGACCAAGCACACGGAAGTGCTTGTTTGGGGTATTTGTAGAGAACTGATGGCTTTAGAGTCACACATAACTCTCAAAATTAAAACTGATGAATAGAAAAAGGATATTTAAGGAATCGTTTAAATGTCTGCAGCAGCCACGCAGACATCAAATGTAAACATGCTGCCACCACATGCTGAGAGGGTCCCCAAGACGCCCTCACATCATCATTTTATGGACGTGTGTGGGACCCGGGGCAGCCAACAGGTGCCAGGAGAACGTGCCACGCGTGGCATCGGTTACACTGTCCGGAGCACGCTGGACTCCCCTTCAGTCTTTAATAACAAGACCATCTGACCATGAGTCAAGCAAAACAACGACAGAAGAAAACACGTGACGTGCCCACCCGGGCCACTGGCCTGGTCTGCTCCGTGCCCCTCTGCACAGTCAAAGAACAGAGCGCTGAGAGGAGCGACCGCCACGCGGTGAGCAAGCACACCTGGTGCGACGGGGCAGCCTGTGACCGGGCCAGCGCACAGCCTCTGCGTCAGGCCGTGGACGCCCCACCCTGGACGGCAAGGCCCGTCACCTCCACAGGACACAGTCTGAGGCGCAGGCCACTCCCAGGAGGGATGATCATTCCTCCCTTCACACAGGAATTCTGTTCACAAAAATAATGTAGAGGACAAAAAGTTTCTTACAAGAGCTGAGATTCGCCCCAAGAAAAGAATACCAACACAGAGCGAAGCACGCTCTACCCCCCAAACACCTGAAGCATCTGCGGCCTCCCTCTCAGGCAGGCCACGCCACAGCCCAGTCCCACCGCTCAGGAACGAAGTCCACGGAGCCTCAGAACCATGCGCCTGGCCAAGAGGCCGCAGCCCTTCAGCGGAGGCCTTGGCATCTGCTGACACGCGGCGCCGCCTCCCAGGAGGGGAAGGATGTCACCAGCTTGATGCTTCCAGCTGTGACATGTCTCGTCAGCGCGGGGAGGAGGGACGGGAATTATCTCCTCTATCATTTATCAAGAGCCACAGTAGAATGTGCTAGTCTTTATTCACACTTACTACTTTTTTCCTGTTCAGTGGTCTTCAAACCAGTTCAACGCCATGAAAAGTATGTTCTAAGGTTGTATTATAGAAGTGTATTGAGTAACAGCTCTGAAGACTGCACACCAGACGCGTATGAATGGACGGCGGCCACCCCTCAGCCCTCCAGAGAGGGCCGCCACGCGTGTGCTGTGCCTCTGTGAGCAATTCTGCATTTGGAGCTCTGATTTAGCCAAAATGTGCTTAAAAAAGAAGAAGGCGTAACAAGGCAGCTGCCGAATTAAAACGCATCTGCGTAAAAGGAAATGTCCTTACTTCAGTAACAAGGCAAAAGCAAAAGAAGGGTTACAGTGAGAAAAGGCCTTTGGATGAGCAAAACTTCAGCCTTAATGAACACGCCCACACAGTGAAGCCAAAACATGCAACCTGAGCACGACTGGAAACCAGCAAGACGTGTCTAGGAACCGCAGGACGAACGTGCGGAGGCAGCGCACGGACCTCACCCTTCACGGGGCGTGTGAGGAGCCTGGGCGCGGGAAGCACTCTCTAGAGGGAGTGCCGCTCCCTTGGCGCCCGCTCTCTGCAGCCAACTTGGTGTGCGCGGGTCCAGCCCAGCTGAGGGGCGTTGGGGTCACGGGGAGAGAAGCCCCAAGACACAAGTGTGCCGACTCGGCTCCCACGCCCGTGTGGCCACACACGCCCGTCCACTGACCCATGATCACGTCACGGTTTCCTCAGACGTCTCAGACACCTGAGGATGAAACTGTGAGCCGGGGCACCAGCTGCCCGTGAAGACACACGACGTGCTGATACTGGCCGCCGGGCCATAGGGCACCCGCCGTGCTCAGAGCCAAGGGCAGGGTCACTTGCGACTGTCTCCACATGGTCTCAAGGAAACAGTGAAGATACTGCAAGGTCACGCTAAAGCTCCCAATGCTGCGGTCCTCGGCCTGTTCGCTGCATTTTAAATTATCTACAAACGCCCAAAACCACCTTCCCAGATTTTAAACACACACAGGTATCAATCAGTGTTTACCTACCTATCTAATATATCTATTATTTAAATAGACATTCCTTTTTCAAGCAAATGAATGTCTTAAGTAGGGACACAGCTTCAATACTAATTTTTAAACCCTCATACTAGTTTTTAAGTAAATGCTAAAGTAAGGTAAGAAATGCATGATTCACTTTGTTTTTTTATTGGTACTTTGTATTTTGCATTTCATACGCAGAAACAGTGCCGTGTAAGTTATTCCTTTATACCCACAATTGGTAGGTGCCTTTTGCCACACCACAGATCTGTGACGTGGCTTTTGTGGGCAAATGCCATCTGGAAACCAAGGGAGAGGAGGGGAGGGCCACTGATAAACCGAATAAAGAACCAGCACTTCCTCAGGGGGTAATAGGAGAATGAAGTGACCTATGTCGCGCGGCGCGGCGCGCCCCCTCACAGCGCTCTACGACAAACCGTGGCGATGGCAGCAAGACAGCGGGGCGCTGTCCCTGCAGATGGTGGTCCCAAAGACTCAGAAACCAGGGAGAGGCGACAGGCCACAACAGAGGAGGGGAACTGAGGACAGCCACAGGTGGGAGATTTACGGGGACCACACCTGAAAGGAAAAATCAAATATTGCACAAAAATGAGCAAAAATGGAAGAAAATAAAGTTAATCGATAACAACAACAAAGACTCAGAAATCCAGCTGCTGGGGGGCCAGTGACACGTGACAGGCACCTCGAGACCTGCTTCTCCTAAGAGCACAGCAGCTCCACCGACTTGAACTGCAAGCCGAACTTGGGCCTGAGATGTCTACCCGAGCAGCTGACGACATTCACACAAGGCCAATGAAAAATCAACGCTAAACGTTATTAACACAAACAGCAATGAGATCTTATTCAGAAATAGATTTTTTTTGTAGACAAGCTCCTAAGAGATTTGATGAGGACCTTAGTAAATTAAATGAAAAAGAAAGAAAAGGAACATAACAAGCTAAGACACAGAAACCAACTCCTCACTCATTCTGTAATACCTATATCACATTCATGATTTAATTATAGGCCTGTGGTTTATTGATAAAAATATTCGTCAAAAATCAAAACCATTCCCACATTTGCATGCTAAAATGCTAAATGCTTTCAACAATTAGATTATATATTTATTACAATAATATTCTGCTTACTGAGTTTTGTGGATATAAGTTTAATTAATAAATTTAAATGCCACATCTGATTATAACACCACCAAATTCCAGATTTAAATGAATTAAAACCACCAGGCAAACAAAAGCTCAGCAATCACGACAAGTGATAAAGGGTTAACAAGTGTCATGATTAAGACTCATAACCATTTAGAAAGTTTTTAAGCTTCAATGTTTTAAGGAGTAGAATTTAGGGAAAACAGAATTTGACATATTTTGTTTCCATTCTGTGGAAAAGGTGACAATGAGTTATCCTTTTTTTTAATTTATAAAAACATCATGCATTTGTCGTCATTAGAAAAATTAACTTTGATACTGAGAAAGCACTCGAATGTTCATGCTGGTGCATGCTGTAGTTGTGCTCAGAGAACTGGGAGAAATGTCACTTTTTACAAAAGGGCAGACTGGAGTAACAGGATAGTAATTTTGGTAAAAAAAAAAAAGCTATCTGTGATTACGTATGCTTAAGTTAGTAAGAAGTAAGGAGGTAGAAACGAATCTTCAACATCAGGACCTAAGCAGTAACTTTACCGCACAAAAAGTGTCAAAATGAGAGTGAAAGTTTTAAGTTGTGGAGAAACTTCCACTCAGCTGTCTTACAAAGTGAATGTGATAGAGCGGTGAATCCGAAGGAAGGCCTTCTACCCCAAACTCAACGTCAGTCATAATAACCACGGAACATCGGAGTCCCGTAACTACCTAGAAGAAAGGAATTTTCTCGAACCTTTTGGGTGAAGCATCAAGCCAGCCGAGGACAGACCCACCAACGCCGCTCACATGGGCATCCCTGGATATCACACAGCACCCAGCTAGGACTCTGCATAGCCACGAGCTTAAAAACGCTCGTGTCCCAAATCCTAGAGCACTGTGGGAGAAGTGGATGTCGTGGGTATTAGGAGTTGGAAACAATACACAAAGCAGTCCCGACTGCGACTGGAGGCACAGACACTATTATTAGTCTGCTTTGTGCAGCCATGAGGTAACATAAGCAAGAGTCACACTTTGCTGATAATCTATCAACACAGTGAACACAAAGGACCTAAAATGTCAGTTGTGTCTGAATTCCCAGAAGCCAAAACAAGCACCAAGACCAAGTGTGCCCACTTCCCGGGAGGTAAGAGCCAGAAAGCACGCGCCGGCCCGAGCGACTTAGCACGGCCTGGATTCCGGTGTCCACCAATGGTCTGAACTCAGTCAAATGAACAGTCTCTGTGCACAGAGAGTAACAGGAAAACTGCTATTCAGTAAGTGTTTGATTAGTACTATGGAAATTTCAGCTACAAGTTTAAACCTCAAAATACAGTGTAGCCCATATTTTTATATTTAAAAAAATAAAAGGTACATCCAGAAAGAAGACAAAATTAGTTTTGTCCTGGAGGGGAAGAAGGAAGACGACAAAGAAGGTAAGAACGGAACCTTGTCTTTGTAAGACGGATGCCACTAGCGCAGAGACCATGGGTGGCCGAGGCACCTGCGAGGCCAGCATCCCCCAGAACGGGACACGCACACGTGCATACTGGAACCCACAGACAAAAGAAACGGCCAAATAAGTACGTGCCGTCTGCAGAAGAACAGTAATAGGGTATCTGGGGAAGTGAAACGAAACACTATGTGAAGGCAAGTTCTGCTTGTTCTACCAGGACACGAAGGGAGACTGGATCTAAAATGGCAGACCTAACCCGTTACGAAGTCCTCAGAGGTAACCGACCGGGTAGTTAGCTATGTAGTAAAAAGTCTATGACACCTGCCGACTTCTGAGGTAAATATGACGAACACTCCCTTCCACACAGACACACTAAGCCACTGGCCACGGGGCTCACAACCCCACATGGCAGAGCTGAGAGGCAGCTGGGCTGCCCGCAACCCGGAGCATGGCTCAAATGCTCTGCGCAGCCACACACGAAGGAAACGGGTGCGTTGGTCAGAGGGAACAAAGGGGAAAAGTAACCAGGAAGCAACGCACAAAAGGCACATCAAAGCTACAAAAAATAGAGTAACAAAGTAAACGCCAACATGACTGGTAAGAAACAAAACTGCGAAGCTTACGTGATGGAGGCGGGCATACACATGGCGTCTGACCCAATCTTACAACTTGCTTTGTTCTAACCTGTCAACAATTTGAGGCCAAGAGCAATATATAATTATATCACATTATTTAGCTTTAAAACACACATGACTTCATAGCATATTCCTAAAGACTTCTAGAGATGCTAACTCAGTTTATCAAGTGACGAGGCAACTAATAAAATGTTGAAATAAAATATGAACCAGAACAACTGTGACAGTTTCATCAACATCCCAAAAGATAAAAAAGGCAGAAAGCTAAATATATATGTCAGAACTCTCTAATAAATGAATGAACAACTATTAAAAGGCTTATGATGTGTAAAAAATACCAACCATGAAATTAGTATCTTTAGAAATGTAAAAATGGAAGCAGAACAAATCATGGAATAAATGTGCCTCATTATTTTAACCTACCCCAGAACCATCAACATATAAAAATACATTTTTAGGACAAGACTGAAAATGGGCTCCAGCTGAGAGAACCCCAAGTCAGCCACCCCATGACCACGAAGGGACCCCGAGACCACCATACCCACTGGCTGGAATACCAGCACCGACACGGGAGCAGGACTGAGAGGGGGCTTGGGGTTTGCTCAGACCACACGAGCTCACACCAGAAGAAGAATGGTCCTGGGATCCCGGCCTGGGGCATCAGAGAGACCTGGGATGGTGTGAACAGTGCAGGGGCCTGTCAGGATGGCCGGGGGAGAAGGGGGGCTGACTTCCTGTGCCACCGCCCTCTGGGAAGGGGGAGTGTGGTGCTGCACGGGCGAGGTACAAACCCACTTCTCTGAGTCATTTACACGGATGCCAACCAACTTACATCGAATTGCTTAATTTTAAAGAAGAAATACTAGAGTGGAATCTCACCTCACTAAAGCAACAATCTCACTGCGAAGACCCAAGCCTTCTCTAAGAGGAGGAGGCCTTCAGTCTTCATAGTGTGAATTTTCACCAAGTGCTTATGTCCACACACGCCCCCGGCACCTCTGAGCTCATTTCTTCGTCCCTGCCGCGCACTCCCTAGAAGGAGAGTGACTTCTCAGCAATGTAGCCGGCCCTGTGATGACCACAACCTAAGCAGTATGTAAACTCCACGTAATGTACCGGCACACCTACTGGCCACCAGAGGCTATCTGTAGGTCTCACAATCACAGAACCTTGGTGTCACCATCACTACTCATTTCCATCAGACTTTGCCTAATCCCAGCAATAATTCCCACCAATGAGCACATGAATTAAAATTTGAGGCACTATCTCCATCTCAACAGCAGATGCAATTCCAGTGGCAGTATACTTCATATGCTTCATAATTATCAATCTTGGTATTAATTTTGTGACTTGAATCAATTCTCTCTCCCCTACTAATGACTATTAAAAGTCTTTCTAGACAGCTTCAATACTCAGAGCTCTATGGCCAAGGACATTAAAAAATTAACAGCTTACATCGATGTGTGTATACAGAAGCACGTATATGTTTACACACAAAGAGAGAGAAATGATAGGGTGATCATTAAAATATTTTCACATACTAAAATCATAAAATAAAATCTGTGGAGGAAATGGGAGAGATATATGAGTTCAAGAAGGGAAACATATAAATTTCCTGGCAGCTTTTTAAAGAAGAGCTTAGTCCAGTATTTTTTAAATGGATGATAAGGTGTATCAAATCATCAAGGTATTAACATTCTACTGGATATATTTTTTAAAGTGGCACGAGTAATTTTTTACTATGTCAATTTTTACTATACACTAGAAATTACACCCTGTACAGTTACTTATATTTATGACGGAAATAGTCACGTTTCATTTTTAAAGGTGGGGAGGGAGGGGCTAGGCGGAGAGGCTGGGGAAGTGCTGCAGGAAAGCAGCTCATCAGAGGGAGCACAGCCCCACCGCAGTGCTGAGACCCCATGGGGGATCCGCAGCCTCAGGGACTCCGGGCCCCTGGCCGCAAGGGGCCCTCGCAGCACTTCTGGAACGCTCGCCCCGCACCCAGGTCAGCGCCACCTCCTCTCTAGGCCGGGCGCACGTGCGCCCTCTTCCGAGCAGCGGCCACCCCTGCCTGGACATCCTGCCCCGAGGCCTCGTGAACAGCGCTCTGGCCCCCGTGCCTGCACGCTGACCCGCAGTCACCACCCAGACGTGACCTTCCCTGAAGGGTCTGAGAAATCACTGAGGCGCTCTGAGCCACCACCCACCGTTGTCACGGCCAGGCCACCGGTGACCCTCCAAAACCTTCGCTGACTCACTTGTTTCCTCTCTGCCACCCCGACAGCGTGTGTAATCGCAGGGGCTGAAGAGGCTCTGTGGGCCTGGCACCGGCCCGGTCAGGGCGCCAGGCCGGGCGGCAGGAGACTCCACTGCAAGGACGAGGCCGGCGCGGTGGACGGCAGGCAGGCAGGCCACTGGCCCGCTGCTTGGGGAAGGGCTGCTCCCTGCGTTTTTTGTTGCGTGAAATGGATTTCAAAGGTGAAGAAACTTGGCCAAGATGGACTCGGTTGATAAAAGGCAGCGTGAGGGTTAAAATCCGCACCCTGGGCTCTCACCACCTGTGCTACAGCCTGACTCCGGTGGCGCGGCTCGGCTTCGTTTCCGCACAGCACCTTTCCTTCGCCATCTCGTCCGTCCCTCACAACAGTCTCCCCGTGACCACATGAGCCCGACAGGCCACGAACGAGGACTCGGATCCCAGAGATCCGCGCAAGGAGAAGCGCTCGGGTTCCGCTGGCCGGGGGCCACGAGCCCAGCCCGGCCCCAGCCTGCCCGCTGAGGTCACGCTGCTGGGGGTCAGGGCTGGGCTAAAGTGGGCCACTGGCCAGCGGGGCAGCGAGCCTCCCAGCACACCGGCCGCCAGGCAGACAAGCGGGGTCGGGCGGAGCCACAGACGGGCGGCTGGACGAAGACGCTCTCGGGAACGTCAGCAAGGCTCCTGGGGCCAGCAGGCCCGAGAAGGAGCCCCACCCCCCACCCCCGAGACAGCAAATGCCCCGCGGGCCGCGACTCAGCGCCTCTTTACAAACTACAATCTCACTTTTTAGTCTTTAGCATGCACTAGTGATAGTTTCCCGTGACCCAGGATGCGCTATCTGACAGGCCACTAAAGAGCTGGGCAAAAGGTTTAATGATTCCAAGAGATTTTCACCTATGGGGGGGAAATGCAACAGTGTCTCAGAACTAGGGACATCCTTGGAAATGCAACAGTGTCTCAGAACTGGGACCACTTAGAAAGTGAAATAGTGTCTCAGAACTGGGACCACTTGGAAAATGAAACAGAGTCTCAGAACTAGGCCCACTTGGAAAATGCAACAGTGTCTCAGAACTAGGGAAGCATCTTTCCTGTCTTACACCTGAAGACTCCTGAGGCTCCTCCAGTACCGAGAAACAAAGAAAGAAGCAGTGAGGTCGATATTCTCACCCAAACAGCCGGCCACTCTGATGGGCGCGCACCTGCCTTGAAACAGTAAACGAGTAAAAGCTAAAATGCGAATAAAGCCCACAAACAGCAGCGGCAAGCAGCACCAGCACGAGGCTCACACATCCGGCAGCAGGGGGAAAAGCTCCCTGGGGGCTGGGCCCCCCACCCGACCGTGCACCCCGACTTCGTGAGCACAAAGTTAGGTCTGGATGGATAAGACGAGTCAGGACGCTACCAGAGCACCACAAATCTTAGTGATAAATATTTTTATATTTTCTCCCCTCGTCATATAAATAAAAACTTGTGAGGAAAACAAAAGATAATTATGGTATCAAAAACTCCAGTAATGCCAGATTTAACAGCATGCTTATACTGCAGTCTGCTACCGAACAATTTGCATTGCAAGTGTAAGCAGGTATTTATCTCGATCACGACGACTATGAAGAAGGAAGCGTAAATCAGACCACTGCGGCTGTTCAGGTGAAGAATTTAGGAGCAGAAAGCCAGATTTTCTGCAATATGTGACAAACCCAATGACTGACTTAGGCTTAATTCTGGCAAAAAATGTGATCCAATTTTTTTTCTAATGTAGTCAAAGCAGATTCCTAAATAGCATAAGAAGATGAAAGACAAGATTATTTTCGTCTTGAGGAATCTGACTGAAGAGTCTCCATCAAAGAAAGAAGAAACCCCCCTCACGACGGCGGGGGGCCAGGGCCTCAGAGTCTTTCATCGTAAAAAACGCACCTCCTTGAACATGGCGCAACTTTAACACAGGGAAAACGAGGCCATTTTTAAAGTAAACTGTTGTTAGAAGGTAGCTTAATTTGCGCGCGTAGCGTAGCGTCCGGCGACCGCGCTGGGTCACGGGACGACGGTAGCCACAGTCAGATGTGCGCCGGCAGCCCAGGTGTTCAGGAAAAGTGCTGTTAACAGTGAGGATTGATGATCTAATCAAACTGTCACAGCCAGATCCTCGGCAGGGTGGCTGGAGGATAATATTCAGAAAGCAAGCACATGCTTAGTGTTACTTTAAATTGATGCTGACATTTTCAATTGTGAAAAGAAATTTTTTCCTAAGTAATATAGGAAACAACTCCGCTAACCTTCCGGAGGATATCAGATAATCACGGTAGGTTGTTGTGAGAAAGCTAACTTCTCAGAAATGTAAGCACATATGAAATACAAATAATCGGACGGTTTAGAGATTTACTATCGTAATCAACATTTTAATTACTTTCTGCTTTCTTAGATGTTCAGCGCCGCTGCCATGAATATTCTCTTCACGTACAAACACAGCGATATTTTTAGCCTGGCATTTGCATGTGGTGCTGGAAAGTCCCACAAGGGTACAAATAACCAAGAGTCACGTGCTGATTAATGTAAGACTTCTGAAGTCACGTGTTAATTAAAGTAATTAATATGATCGTCCCCGGTGCTGGCATGCACTTGGCACATGCACACCCACAGAAGCTATGACTAGACGGCCAGCTTCGAAAAGTCCGGTCGACCTCGCAACCTTAGGTGCTTTTTAAAATCACTGACAAAGACGGTTCAATAAGAACGGAGTGCCGGATAGTTAAAACAACAGTTCTTGCCAGAAAATCACTAGACCAAATGGGTGATGAGTTTCAAATACCTCAAGTATGCAAAGAGGTGGTCTCCACGTGGAAGAGCGAAAAGGACAAAGAAACGTGCCCGCTTCTGCTGACCTGACCCCAGCGGCACGCCCCGCCCAGGCGTGCCCACTCCGGCAGAGCCACCCCAGTTCCGGGCACCGCGGTGCCACTGCTCTGTGTTCCCGCCGAGGCCCGGGGTGCACGATCTGCATGCAGCCTTGGCTCAGCGGCCAAGGACAATCAACTTGCTTAAATTGCTTCATGTTTCCAAGACACGTTCCATAGCCTTCTTGTGAACGTTTTTCGCGCCGTCATTCCTGACCTTTTGGAAACGGTGCCCCAGCAAGTATTAATATTGATAAAAACCACATTATCTCTGTCATTCACCGCTGACACACGGACCTGCCGTAACACAACACAGCTTCCCCGGTTCATATATAAATATGACAAAAGTAGAAATACCAAACTTTCTTTCTCATGTGGAGTCAGAATAAGCTCGCACGGTTTCCGGTAAGAGTAGTCCATGCCTTAAAATCTGTGTGTGAAATGTTTCCGATAAAATCTAATAAGATGTAAATAAAGCCACATCAAGTAGCTCCGAAAATTAATTTGAAAACTGCTAATATGTGTGAGGGGAATATTTTTCTCCCTGAAAGCAAACACCAGGCGTCTTTCCACAACAACACAAAATGAATTCTGCCCGGCTCAGCTCCGCATCGTGAGGCGCGGGAGCCACATTCTGGGTGCGCTCGGCCTCCGCGGCCAGGAGAACGCACAGCACACTCTTCGTGAGCCCTGGCTGCGGGAGGAAAGTTTAAGAAGAAAACTGTCAAGTTTAAGAAGAAAAGCCCCAAGAGCTGCAATTCTTAAAGGGCCCCATGAGCCCCCCACCTCCCACCTCCACCCCCCAGGGCAGGGCCTTCCTCACTGCACGCTCCAGAGGGCAGGAGCGCTTTAACCTGGGGCCTGCAGGGCCGGAGGAGCCGGGCCCTTTCACCTGGCTTCCCAGTAACAGGAGCATCAGAGAACTATAGGGAAGTAAGGTGGGGCCGCACTCTCCCTGGCTATCCCCACCGAGAGCCAGAAGTCAGCTTTAGTGTTTTACTGTATTATCATACCCACTCCTAACTCGGGTCACTGGATTCCACGGGGCACGATACCGTAAGATATCTCAGGACCCCTACACGTTAGCCAAGTGCAAGCCCTGTCAGCGGCTGGTTGAGAGCTAACTATATGTTAGACTATAGACGACCATAGTTATCCTTAACCTTTATTTGACAATTTATTACAAAATTAATTATTAACGTTCCCTGGAACATCAAGAGTTCAATAAAATCGATCACATTAAAATTAGTAGCCACATAAATTCAAAATCTCAAGTTAATACATTATTTTTTTTCTTGCACCGGATAATCACTCTTTTGAGATTTCAAACATCCAGAATATGTTCCATTATTTGCTATCACAGCAATGTTAACGACAGGGGAAAGGAAACGAGTAACAGAAGAATTTTAGAGTTGAGCAAAGCAAATTGGATAATTTCATATTTTTCTACTTGGCTAAGTACAAAAAGTAGCATTCTTCCTCATCTTCCCAACACATATGGCAAAAAGACTAGCACACACAGTTGGTGGGAGGACGAAGGGGAAGAAATGTAACCAAACATGAAAACCTTTGGAGGTTCCCGTTCTCACCTTTACACAAGGAAAACAACAACTTGCAGAAGACTGACACCAGCCATTATTCCCACAGTAAAAACTGAGAAATGTGGGTTTCCATTAAAAAGTAAGGCTGTACAGATGGTGAGGACATAAATTATAAGTGAACCTATGTAAGTTACAGGGAGTAGCACCCACAACACATGGACAAAACAAAGCACATCCCAAAACATCAAGAGTGTAAGCGCCTATGTCATAGATTCTACAGATCTTCATACAGATACATGAGAAGTGGGAGATGTCACTATGGGGGGACCCGAGTAAAATGAAAAGTGGTTGGAAGTGCTGAGACATGTGATGCTATGCATTTTTTCTACCAATATATGCGGACTGCATTTTTAACAAGTGTAATACACTTTTCTAAAAAAGTTCTTCTTGGGGTGAATGTCCTATGCTTCGAGGAGATTCTGCCATAAAACGAGAAGGAAAGAGTAACTATTTCTAAAGAGCGTTTTCTCCCACAAGCTCTGAGCTCACACGCCGTTCTAAAGGGCCTGTGCACTCTGACACCTTGGGCAGGTCTGCTGTTCGGACAGAGAAGTCCAGTCGCTCACGGTGTAGTGTGAACGTCAGAGGAACTGGAGGAGGCTGAGGTGCTTGGGCTGCTACAGTGGGGTGTCTCCACGGAGGCTGGGCTTCACCTCTGGCCCCGATAGCAGAGGCACCAAATGCACCTACTAGAAGCCTTCATGTGTAGGACACTGTGGTAAAACGCTAACTCGCATCTTAATTACAGGTTAAGCAGGCAAGTACTCAGGGATATATACATTCACTTGCCTCTCCCTGCCGTTCTATAATTCAATTCACTGAGAAAATACAGACAAGTTAAAGCTCTGACAAATGATTGGAAGGAGCATTCGATTCTGGTCAACGTTTCACTGATACCATTAAATTGACATTTCCATGGACCGCATTTGCGGTGCTCTAAAAACAGTTGCAATGTAAAAGATAAATCTGAATTTCCACAAAAGCACATTGAAAACATAAAGCTTTATATAATTAATATCAGATATATTGACCAAAGACTATCAGGACAAA
>JAGFMF010012294.1:2230055-2332555 GCA_019455555.1 Galemys pyrenaicus
TCACTTGAAAAATTTTAAGACTGACCAAAGAAAATTTATGATGCTGTGACCTAATGCAGGCGCCAATGGACTCACCTGGCCTCGCCTCACCCATGCCACAACGCGAGCTGCCTCTGCAGCCCGCCCCACAGGCTCGAAGGGGCCCTGCCCGCGGCTCTGGGTGGCGGAGAGCCATTTCATGCTTTGCTCGGGTGATGCATCTTTTAACTGTGTGATAGGAAACTCTTGCTTCATACCTTGTATCACCCCAACAAATGCTAACAACAATGCAGCCGTCACTGAAAAAAGGAAAGATCTACAATCCCTGTAAACTGCATCACTTGCACAAGCTTTACACTGTGACTCAGACTAAGAATAAATATTTCGTGTTCATTTTCAACGATTACCCTCAGACTTTTCTATGTTAGTAGAGCATATGTCATCGATGAGCACCCTAAAAGGTGGTGGAGTTGGCATTCATAAACTTGCTAAGCTATACATAATTTATACAGCACTAAGACTGAAGGTGGTGAAAGTCATTAAAAGCGGGGTAGACAACGCTGGCAAAGCACCATCCACACAGGCGCAGCCTCAGGAAGAACGAAGAATCACAGCTCTTTTTTACCAAAGAAAGAAGCAATGAAATTGCAAGGTTTGTAAACTCAAACCATTCTTTAGTTGCCACAAATCTGAAAAACTAAGTGATGCAAGACAACCTCTGTGGAAAGTTTCACAGCTACAAAATGTAAAGGTCCCCTTTAAGACCCACGCCCACTCTCCGCAACAAACCCCGGGGCCCTAGGTGCCCCCCAACACGGGAGCCAGGAGCCTAGGCCTTCAGGGTGCCCGGCAGAGCACACCCCCTCAGCGAAAGGAGGCAGAGTATTAAGAAAGCACAGACGGAGTTGCCCACTTAGAATCTCGGTGATTCTATTACTAAAGCCTCAAGCTGCTGGTGAAGCCACGTACACTCCGGTAGGGAGCACTGGAGCCTGCGCTGCATTTCAGGACGTCGTGACTGGAGCCGGGGCGCACGGAGCGCCAAGGCCAGCAGGCGTGAGGGACGGCCCCATGAGACGGGCATTCGAGACACGCACCAGGGCGGACGGGTGAGGGCAGGATGCAGCCCGGGCCTTGACTGCTCGGGGCATCGTGCCACGGGCAGAGAAGGTGCAAGCCGTGGAGGTGGAAACCACAGACAACAGCTGCAGACCAGGCCGGCGCCTTCCAGAAGACAGCTAGCTCCAGCTGAAAGTCACAGCTTCCCACCGTCCATGACAACGGCCCCGTTCCGGGACGGAGCTCTTTCTCAGACACCCCAGGCCGGGTCAGCACCCGACTGCCGGGTCAGGCCTCTGCTGCCCGAAACCCATGGGGGCCGAGACAGGTCTACCCAGAGGGCATCGCTCCGTCTGTGAAGATACGTGCTGGCTCATGGCCCTCCGGCCCGCGAGCATGTCCACGTCAAAGGAAAAGCTTCTCAGAAGCCGTCAGCGGCCCCAGCCATCAGCGTCACAGCAGTGAGGACAGCGCCGCCCACAATGTCCAAATCAAACCTTCCTCGCAATGAAAGGGAGTCACCACTGTCGTTCAGATAAATCTTGGAAGACTCATGATGTGCCAACAAATGACATTTTGACTGACGGTGACTGACAGACAGAAGCCAAAGCATCTCCCGCTCACAGCGTCACCCAGAAGCAGCCTGGGCGCCTGCTCGCTCCCCGAGAGCCACGCTCGTCCGAGCCAGAGGACCCCAGCAAATTGCTAGAAGCCGCTGCGTGTTTCATGCTGGGACCTGACGGGGTCACGGTGTGGGGTGTCCTGGACACACACACAGGCTGAGGCCCAAAACCCCGTCTCCACCAGAGCCTTTGCGGTTGCTCTCTTGCTCTATTCTGTTACTATTCAATAACAGAATGAGCTTCTGAAGTCGCCTCCAGAGCCGAGGCAGGAACATTCCATTTGGACTGTTATTTCTAGGCTAGAACGACCGTGTTCTTAGGTTTCCTTCATTCTTTCCTCCTTTCCACCCTCCACTCAACCGCGGCAAGTGCCTGGCTACACCGCCTTTGGCGGCCCCTGCGGGCGCTGGAGACTAACAAGCCAGCACCCCGAGACGCGCACAGGCCACAGCCGGCCCTCTCGCTGGCTCAGCGCCCAACACTGCCTCAGTGGCCTGAGCGGTGACCCCAACGGGAAGGGCCACAGAACCCTGGAGGGGCATCTGCTCTGCCAAGAGGTCAGGTCTCCGGAAGTCACGGGCTCACTGCACAGACAAGAGCTCCGCACGCGAAGACACCGGTCAGGTGGCGAGCCGGTCGCCCTGGGACGCAGGGAGCGGTGGGGCCGCTGACCAGGTCCTGGAGCTGTCCAGGGCGGACAGAGCAGCTTCACTTTGACTCAGTTTACATGGTTAGGCTGTATGCAGAGACAGGTTTTTCCATTACATCGAAAGAGAAAACTCAAAAACTCACTGAAACTTAGAAACATGTCCACATACCACTGAGTGCTGATGACAAAACAAAAAGCTAATCCCTTTGTTAAAATTTCCCTTCATCTTCAATATTTTACTCTCGTGAACAAAACACTTCAACGACAAAGGCATGAGTTTAAAAGACTTCATATCCAGCAATGAATCGACC
Organism: Galemys pyrenaicus; assembly: GCA_019455555.1. Classification (NCBI taxonomy): domain Eukaryota; kingdom Metazoa; phylum Chordata; class Mammalia; order Eulipotyphla; family Talpidae; genus Galemys; species Galemys pyrenaicus. The sequence continues at coordinate 2,232,677 of JAGFMF010012294.1, forward strand.
AGCTTTCCAGTTGCCACAACTCCCACAATATGTCCATCCGTAACACACAATCGTAAATGAGCACTGATGCGCCTCCCTGGTGGCGCAGCGGGTTAAGCAACGCACTATGAAGCAAACCGCAGCCACTGCAGCACGAGTTCGATCCCTGCCGCCGGCCAGGGAGGGGACCCACATGGCGTAGCAGACCTCGCCTGCCTCGCCCGCTGCTGCCCTCGGCAGTGTGTTTCAGTCCATCTGCCTATTCTGCTCCCCGCTCTCTGTGATGAATCCTCTCACCCCCCACACCTCTGGCCTGTACCCCAGTGCTTGTAAGTATAAATAAATCTTTAAAAAAAATAAAAATAAATGAGCACTGAGAAACGCATGCTCTGATCACTGTACGATGCGCTAGAAGGGGAAGTTATTGTTTTAGCTAACTTCAAAGAAAAAATGCATCTAACTTAAATAAAAACTTTCACCTGCACATTATGCTGAATCGTCTGTTTCTCGTAATCTTTTGCTCCACCAAACTAGCAAGAAAGAAGGGCCAAGGTAGTGTTTAGACCTTAGCATGAAAACTTCTTTAAGATGGTTTCATCAAAACATGAGTTCCTTTGAATACTGAAGTTCTATGCCGTCTACAGCTCACCTGAGAAGCCAGCAGACACATGCCCTCAGCCCACAGCTGAGGAGGAGCGAGAACCACGGTCCTCAGAGAAGAGCATGAGGCGGCGTCAGCAGAACACAAGACGGCGTGGCGCTGCGTCAAAACTACGCCGGCCTTCCAATGAGACTCTCGGTCCCGTGAATCGCACATCACCAGTGAGGACAGCCCACCGTGAAAAAGAACAATCTCAACAGAGAACTTAACCTCTGAGGCTTAACAGAACTCTGAGGTCATCGCCCTGCGACAAGCCGAGACAAAGACAGTCACCAGAGACTCCCTCGAAAGCTAAACCCCTGTCTGCTGAAAGGCGGTACGCTTTCTCCAAAGGGAAGCAAGTAGACAAACGGAGCGTGCTGACGGGCAGCGCGGCCTTCGCACCACACCGACTCATTCCACAGGACGGAAACCCAGGAAAGGACTCACACGCAAGGCGAGACCAAATACCTGGCTTGGCACAGAGAAACACGCCGACCTGACCCAGCGAAGTCGAGACACCAGCGGAGGCCCGCAGAGACAGCACGTCCACACCACCTCACACCCGCGGCCAAGTCTGGGCCCTGACACGCCAACGGGATGGATCCAAGTAACTGGACGCAGTGACCCCCTCCGACACGAGACGCCTCCGCTGGCATCGCCGACTGCGCGCACGCCACAGAGAGGAGGCTGACGAGCAGCACATGGCCAGAGGGTGACAGTTTTTGAACCGTAGGTGTTGGCTCCTTGTGGCCCAACCTCAGGAGGTGCTATCATCCAGCACGGATGAAACTGTGCCCGGGCCCTGAGAGGAGACAGACTCGCTGGCACAGCAGATGGTCATCCCGAGGGTGGCACAGCCGCCTGTGCTCCGTGAGGGCCGAGGGAGCCCCGAGGGGGTGGAAGGGCCCCCTGCTCCTCTGCTTCACGCGCACAACTCATGGCACGGTGACCTCGGGCCAGGCAGTGGACGGGGATGTGTTTAAAAAATAACCTGCATAAACACTTCACTGTTTGGATCAGAGCGCCAGGGCAAAAAGAAATATAAATATCGTATTTCTCATCTATTAAAATGGATGGTCAGATTGGTTATATCCAACGTCACAGAAATTACTTCAGAAAGGTTATGTTTCCTGAAAATTCCTGAGGAAAAAAATTTTAATCTTGGACTTTTATAAGCAACTACCAAGACATCATGAATATAAAGGACCTCTCACAAAAAGTCAGTACTGTATAATGAAACTGTATAAAAGTTGGTAATTAAGCATAATTGAAGGCTGCAGTGAACATATAGGCCTTTGTTCTTTTTAATTCTGGCACTGACTGGGAATTAAAGATAAGAGCTTAAGGCATATTTTAGTCAGCGTCCAGATGTATAAGTCCCAGTGTTCGGAAAGTAATTTTAGCTAAATAAAAGGAGAGAATAGCCAAAAATACTCTGGGTGCCTGCCAGGGGAAACACCTATATTCAGAACATTTAGCATAACCTGACTGATCATGCTTGTATCATTTAACGGTGACTTTAAAAAAAACTGTTAGAGCAGCAGATATTCTTATTTCCAAGGTCTGAATGAACTACTAGACTAACTCATAGCAAATCAATCAATCAATAAATTCCCCTAACATTGATTTCTCACATTAAACAACAATACGTGACTGCACGCGGATAGAATATTCTTACTAGACAAGTACACTTCACTATCGTCAGGAATTCAATTTATCTTATTCCTGCAAGAAATGAAAGGGAATAAAGTAGATGTCATTTTAATGAAGATTATCAGACTAAACCACACAGCTCTGATCTAATAATTCATTGAACTGGTGCTAGATAACATAATTACCACGTATGCAGTGTTATTATAGTCTTTGGGGTTTCTTTTTTGGGAGATGGAAGTGATGGGATCGAAAAATACACATACACCCTTTACCCACCGAAGTTCCACAGGCATATAAAGAAAAACAAGCTTCTCTGGTGACGGACTTACAAGAGAAGGGACCCCGGGAGGGCCAGGCCTCAGGCCCAGAGCCGAAGCAAAGAAATGACAGGGCTGCTGCGGAGACGGAAGAAGCTGGAGGGTGCTGGAAGAGTGAGGACAGAAATATAGAGAGGAAGAACCGGCTATGAATCTGGAAAGCATCTGTCTGATAAATCATGATTAAAAGGCCTACTGGCAGGTTGGCTCTGGACTGAGGGCTGGGGAAGGAGCGGGCACCCGTGCGGAGGGGCAGCAGACAGTGGGCAGTGCTGCATGGCCTGTCCCTGCCCCTGCGCCCCCCCCTTACAGGGGGGCAGCGCCAGAGCCCTGGCCGTGCCCTCAAGCTAGGACAGGAGGCACTGCAAGGACCTGGACGCCTCAGCCAGCCTCCAGGAGCAGCCTGACCTCACCCACAGCCCTGGACGAAAGCCAACGCATGGCTGGACGCGAGCCCTTTTTTCTGCACACCATCTTCTCCCACCCACCCTGCCTGGCCCTGGGAAGGACAGGCCAGCGTTGGCCCCTGACCACCTGCTCCCTGATGGAGCTCTAGCATGAGATAGTTTTCTTATAGTGCAGCCTTCAAAATGGCCTTTCTAACCAGTGAGACAAGCAGGAATGACAACCCTCAGTAGTTTTATTAGCACACAACACCTAGTAAAATTGTCCTGTTCCCCAGGCCAGTGTTCTCTATCCTCACCCTCAGCTCATCGAACCTGGAGCCACGAGAAAAGAGCTGGTGTCTTCTTGAACACACACATCATCTCAACTTTGGAACCAGCAGGTGTGTGTCAAATGCTAACTGAGGGGATGAAGCGAATGACTGAACGAAATGTGTTTATCAGCTCCCCCACAGTCCTGTTAAGTTAGACTCAGGTTCCCTTCCAAAAACTTTCCTTTGAATCACTGCATAGCTGTTCTCTTCACGTTTTATAAACAGCTGTGCAACAAACAACACTTTCTAAAGAACCAGTATCATATAATATTCATGTTTCTTTCAATGCCCCAGAAAAAAAGATGCACAGATAAAAGTTCAATAAAAGCCTGGGATAAATTTAGAGGATGAACCTTAGAACGTTCCAGAAACAACCACCTTTTTCCATAGCATATGCAGAACTAACACGAGAAACCTGCCCACTGTGAGGTGGGCACTTTGTGGAAAGGCGTAAACGCGGTGTTCTAGCCACATAAGCACGTGCACAGAGCGGTCGTCGCCCGCCGCCAGGCTGGAGAGACGCAGCGGGGCGTCCACAGAACTGCGTGCTCAGCCAGGAGCTAGCCTTCTTCGAAAGCACAGACAATCTGGAAAAACAGAAAGCAGGACGGATGGCACACAGAGGCGCATGCCCAGCTCTCCGGCGGCTGAAGAGAGCCCGCCATGCCGGCCCGCGCTGAGGGCTCCAGAGCAGAAGGGCCAGGAGAAACGCCACCCACAGACCCGCCACGCCATGCGGCCCGAGCAGCATAAGCTGTGATTTATGTGAGGTGTTAAAAATAGATTGCTCACATAAAACGGGAATTTCCCATGAGGAGAAAAAAAGATGGAACTAGAAATACCAACAGGAAATAAAATGCGTTCCACAAAGCGTGCCCAGCTTGACGCGGGCTCGCGGCCCTGGCCCAGGCCTCCCAGCAGCACTCAGAGGGGAATGCTCCCTGCACGTGGGACGGTTGGCGCTGAAGACCAAAAGGCACAGCCTCCCGGGATCCATTTGGAGATCAGGCCCCTCGGCTATGCAAGAGAGACGGGGCGCGCTCTACGGGCCACGCCCTGAGGCCCGTGACAACGAGGACAGGCGTGGTGGGTCACTCCCGGGACTCCAGCGTGACCCTGGCAGCTCGGCGCAGTCAGCCCTCGGTGTGACGGGAGGACGAAAAGGAAATCAGCGCAGGAAGAAAAGCAGCGCCCGGCGTGGGCAGCACCGAGGGACCAGAAGGAGGGAGCGCTGTCCGTCCGCAGTGGACAGGTTGGCCACCACCCGGAACTGCTGCTTCCGCTGGGCTGGACAAACAGCCAGAGCGCGGCCACCACTCCGTGGACGCCGAAGAACCCGGGGGAGTCCGGGCCACGAGAGAGGAGAGCCACGAGGAGGATCTGTAACTGGGTCCGAGGCCTCCCCAAAAGGCCATGGGGACTTACACAGTCAGGGGCTGAAACCCCGGCACTCACACTGCTGACAGCACCTGGCGACTCTCACCTGGCAGGCGTGGAAACACCCGCCCCAAGGCAACGTCTGTCACAGAGCAACAGAGCACGAGGGCCCGCCACTGACCTGACCGGGACGTCCTTTCAGACGGGCAAGAACACTGGTGAGAAGCACACCCCCCTCGAACCCTGACAAGCTGCCAGCCTAAGTCTGTGAAAGATAGAAGGAATTGTTCTAAAAATAGCAACCTTGGCTGTAAATGGATTAATGGAACCCTGCCTATCCTTCCAGGAAGTAATTATCTAGCAGGGCTATCTGTCTGTCTGACTCTCCTTTTTCGCCAAAACAAAATGAACAAACAAAAAAACCTATGTCGTTAACATAAACCATCGGAGATACAAAGAATTGACATGTTTTTCCTCCATTCTGGCTCGGCAGAGTTGTTTGTGTAAATATTTTTTAAAGCAGACAAGCGCAAAAACACTTCATTTTTTCCTAAATTGGGACCTCCTTTTTTAATTTTAATTGTGGCCCATGCGAGTAAGAGAGGAGACGACGACGGGGAAGGTCAGCGCAGAGGGCGAGGTGAGCATGGATAAGGCCGGCGCGGGGGGCACCGCAGAGTGAGAGGGGCCCAAACCAAAGCACAGGGCCAGAGAGCCAGTGCACCGTGAGAATAAAACTGATAAAACAGGAAAGAGTGTTCACTGCGTAGAAACTCACATGGAATAAATGATTAGGAAACAATCTTTTATGAAGCAAAACCACCCAATAAGAACTTACTAACGAAAGTCAAGGTATTTCTCTCAAAAGTATAACAGAAACTAACCCAGAGTATGAGGAAAATCTCTTCTGACAGGAAAAAAAAGTATTTAAATATAGAAGTTCAGAGTTTATTATAAAATGTTCTATCCTCTCTTCTCTACGGAAGTAACCTAAGTCTTGAGCCAGCCAAGCCGCTGAAAGCAGAAGCCACGGTGCTGCTGTGCATGACGTGCGTTCTGCTTTCTCCAGGAGGGTCTGGACTTGGGGCCGTGATCTTCCCGGTTCCAAGGAAAAGGGGGAGGTTTACGTCTAAATTAAAAAGCAAGAAACAAAGATGAAGCTCTCACATAGAAGCATCTATAAAACTTGGGACATATTAAACTAAACTTTCTGCGAAGAGAGAGAAAGGAGACTGCACAAAACGCACCGCCCATGGCCTTCTCTGGCCCCGAGCTGCTGGCCCGCGGAGGAACAGGCCGCACGACGGCAAGCCCAGGCACACAGGCAGTGCGTGCTGCACACCCACTGCAAGGGGACACGGACTTAGCAGCGAGGTCACAGCTGTTGAGAGCGAATCCCAGATATCTAATCCCAATTTTCCAAGGTCTAATGAAGCGGAACGCCCCCACAAACCCAGGGCTCGGCAATGGGAACGCGGCCTGGGGACCCCAGCAGAACCACTGTACCCACGCTGTGGGCAGGGAGCGCGGGCCTGAACACCCCGCAGCCCGGCTGACCCGGCGCACTGAGCCCTAGAGCCTTCGCAGACGCCTCCCAGAAGCACCTCACCGAGGGGCCACGGTTTTGGTCTCATTCACGACAACAGGCAAAAGACATCTATTTCTTTTAATTGCGAAAACATTTAAATCGGAGACTCCATTTCATGCTTCCAATCTTCAGTCCTCTCTCGGTAAAAGAGGCCCGGGGAACACGTCCGCCCTCCCGAGAGTGCTGGGGCGAGAGGTCCTCGGGGCGGCGGGGACAGCACAAAAGCAAAGGATCAGACCAGGAATCTGAGAGCCGCTTCCCCTCCTCCAATTTACACAGCCGCTCACAGCCCAGCTGATTTCCAAGCACTGAGCGGCGACGCCATCGCCTCCATTGTAGTATGCACCTGGCCTTCACAGAAGATGTACTTATTACGGCTGTTTCAATTGTGATAATTGTGGATAAGCCCGTCTTCTAGATTACTATTAGCAAATTCAAAGAGTCATAAAGATAGTTTGGCTTACTCTACCGAAAAGAGAAGTACTTATTTAAGATAAGGAATACTTCAGAATGAACTTGCAAATTAATTGAAGTTTATTATTTTGGAATGTGAATTGAATGCAGCTATATTTAGCTGTTTATATTTAAGTGCACCAGACTTCAGACATACAGTAATGTACCGCCTCAAAGTAAGAGATGCGAATTTTAGAGGCAAATTTAGAGCAAAAAAGTATGTTCTTACACAATCCGTCATTTCAGATGTTCATGAAGACAAAAAACATATCTGAAATTATTTAGTTTTCTGCTGCTAATGATAGTCTTGCTGACAAAATTTACAGTCCAAGCATATGAATCTATTTGTAATAAATTATCATTTCGCATATATCAGTCAAAGCACAAGGCCTAAATACTTGCAAACAAAATGCATTATTAATTTAATTGTCACAGCCTATTTAGCTAACTTCTATTACTATTCGCTATAATATGCAATGGTAAGAGGGGAGAATCAAATTCAAAACATAAAGAAATAAACTGATTATACTGTCCTGAAGAAATTAAAATATAGCAAGCTTGCAAAATTACAGCCAAGGCATTAATGTTTTAAATAAGAAAAAATGTGTGGCTTAATTTCGAGACCCGCTGTGCCCAAAGTAACAGTTTCACATGCTGATCAAGAGATTCTTTGTTTCCTAGAACCCTGAAAAGGCGTCAAGCCCCTCTCCAGTGAATGGAAGAGGGTTGGCATGGCAGAAAGGCCCCTCCCTTCCACATACAAGCTGCTAGATAAATCTTGCTACTTAGACCTTAGTCCGCTCCTGCTACGCAGGTCTCGCTGCTGTTGAAGCCCTGGCAACCCGACTGAGGCCTCCGTACAGTGAGGAAGAACGCGCGACAGTAAACACGAGCTAAGCAAGAAGTACTTGAAACACCCAATATTTTAGTGGGCAAACAATTCGGTCAAAGATGTATAACTTCAATGAACTCTGCAATCTGGAATTCTTGAAAGTTAACCTAAAGATGGGTGAACTTTTGCATCTGAGATTTTTTTCCTGATTTGGGGAGAAAAGACTGCCAACGTCAAAAGAAAAGTTCAGCACGTCTCAAAGAGGAGAAAAACATGTCTCTTCACCTGCCTCTCCACAGCCTCTTGGAATGCCGGAGAGGGACGTGAATAAAGAAAGCAGGGCACAGCAGGGATTTTCAAACTCATATCACAACATAAAGGAGGTATCTGAGATTTTTAAGGTGCTTGGTAGCTAAACACAAGCATCAGGTGATAAATTTCTCATTAACATGAAGAAAACAAAATGATACATTTGAGTTAAAAATGTATTCTAGTTATAGGTGTGTAGCAAGGAAGTATTTTCTTCTACTAATTACCTGACCTAGGTGGTTTGCACTCAAATTTATTAGATGAACCTATATGGAAAAATTCTCATTGTGAGACAATATAATTAGTATGAGGAAGAGCACTGTAATTAGATTAAGAAAAACAACAATTAGTCATGAGATATTCAGTAGATTATTATATATTTCTGAATCTCAGTCCTTAGAGCTATACGATAGGACTAAGACGCACTCCTAGTAAAGGATGTCAGATAATTAAAATCATGCATGTGAAATCAATGAGAACACAGAATTAAGAATGTATTTTGTTTCCACTTTCTTAAACATTTATGAAACAACCCTGACAAGTCCAAATTAGGCTTTAAATTACGGAAACTTTTTCAATTTCATAGGTGATGCATTTCACATATTTCAACATGGAAACCTTGGTTTAAATTAACCGTGATTCTCAAAGAAAATGGTGAGACACCAACAGGCAGTAAGCAGGCAGGCACGAGCCCCAGTCCGCACCACGGCCACGACACCAGGCCAAAGCAGAGCGTGTGCCACCACAGGAAAGTCACGTGACATTCCTGGCAAACAGAAAATCCTGGCAAGAGCATTTTAAATGTCTGTAAAAGGGAATTTACCATCTACCAATGTGGCAGAAAGGGCCCAAGCCGGAGAGTGCCAGAACGTGTCACTATGGTCATTTTAAGACATTATCACAAACAGCTTCCCTGCGCCGCTGTAGAATTTCATCCCCCACCATGAGGGCTGGGGGAGAGAGGCTCGCTTGAGGGGAGACTGGCTGGGCTGGGCCCCAGCTCCAGGAGACGACTCGCTGTAAAGGCAGAAACACTTTCCAAATAGCCTCGCTCACCTGGTAGTGTGCAGGGCTTTTCTGAGTTCACCTACCACAATTAAGTCTGTGATGATGCTAATTATGCTACACGAGCAGAAGAAAAGAAAACCTGGCAGGTGATGACATAATAATTGTAGTGTTATTTTTCATGACATAGCAAGTGCAGATTATTTGGGGGATGACACAAGATGCATTTCTTTATTAATATCAGCAATATGTAGTTCAGTGGTAAGAATTTTAAAATGTTATTTTAAAACCTCAAAATAAAAAATACAGGAAGAAAATAGGCAGTGGTCTTGCGTATTTGTTTTGGTTTATCCTAATCATTCACAGAGGTCAGTCACCACTTAAACACTTCAGGTTTCACAAATTCAAAGTCCCTCCGATCCTTTAGAATATTTGTAGGTCAGATTTTTAAATTAAAATATGACATTAAATTTTTATGGGAGGGTGGTATAAAATGTGACATGCAGAGACTAAGTACCGCAATTGCAAAACATGATGAACTGACTTGATAAAATGTCAAGAAGTCACCCCACTAAACCAAACTTAAAGTGAAAATTACCTGTATTTGTAAAATGCAAAAAAAAAAAAAAAAAAGTAAATAGAAACAGTGGGAGTCAATTACCTTTCTTTTGGGGTGCCAACTCCATGTTTGCCTAGTAGGTGAGTATTTAAGTGCTTCTTCATTACAAAAGCAACCCTAAAAAGAAAGAAAAGTAATTATATAACTGAACTTGATTTTTCTGCTGGAAACACATACAAAACAGTATCTGAGAGCTGGAAGGGTACATGGACGGACATGGAATGCGCATGTGCTACACACAAAGCCTGCGTGCTAACTGAACGTGCTGGAGCGCTTCTAAAGCAAAAGCGGAAACTGCACCTCAATAGATGGGCTCGTTCTCACTTGGCAGTGCCAGCAGTGACCCCGACGGTGATTCAGTGTTTAGTCCTGGCCTGCGCTGTCCGTCAGCAAGAAAGATAAAGCAACATCTCGATATAATATTCCCTGCCCCCTAGTTGATCCCACACCTCAATCATGGAATGATTTGAGAAAATGTCATTTTATTAAATATTCAAGGAACCATAAAAGAGAAAATGAGTAGCTTTCACAAAGCTTCCTTAGAAACAGGGTAATAATTTGAAAAGAGGTTCTTTAAAACGATATGTTTATTGTGTCTGTAGCACACACACAAAAAGTACGCAAGTGCCAAGAAGATATCAATAACTAAAACAAACAAAAAGTATTACCTGACATGCTATCTTATTTCATACACAAATCAGATTACTTAATTCGATTTTGTTGACATAAATAAGAAATGGACAAGACTCAGCAGCCAGTGCAGGGAGCACGTTCTTGACTGAGTACAGCATCAACTTAATTATGCCATGTGACTGTTTAAAACAATTTAGATCTCATTCAGAAACATCAGACTAAAATGGCTCTCTTGATAAGCAAAACAAAAAAAAAAAATTGCTGTTGTAACTTTCAGTGTAAAAGGGCTTGCAAACATTTTTGTTAATTATGTATTACAGCTGTCCTTCATAAAGTTAATTACTAATAGCTGAAAGGCAATAGAATCTATTTGCATATGTACATGAAAGGCATGACATATGCAAAAATATGATTTTAATTAGCATTCTATGATATGAAGGGCTACAAATCAAATTGGCATGTTATAAGATTCTTAACATTAAACACTGAATTCATCTGGACATGTTTACACAGACAGGCACAGAAAGACTGCAGTGTTCCGTGGCCTTCTGGAAGAGGCATGGGACAAAAGCCACGAATGAAACAATTTCTGAAAAGGTGAATGATTCTTTTCATAGCTGGTCTATTTTGGCTACGTTCATATAATATTAAAGAACCTCAGTTTTGAGGTGAAAATAATATATTTGCATTTTTAAAATGACTGTGACTTCATTAATCAAATAATGCATTTACATATACTGAAAGCAAGTCTTTTTTATATATTAAGTAATAACTATGGACAATACATGCTCTATGACAATAAATTACTGATCACAGCATTGAACACTAAAATGAAAAAATTACTACTTATAAAGAATCAAACTATGATTTTAAGTGCTTAGGAAAATTAACAGTATAAGATATTGAATTTGTTTCTGCTTGATTTGAACAAGATAAATAACATTTTTCGTTTCCTTAAAAAAAAAATACAATAACAACAGTCTACTTAAGTCATAACTTCCCTACTGTCCTCTATTTTCCTATAATTAAAAAAACATAAAGCTAATAGCAACGAGCAAAGGTTAAGAACCCAAAATTGCAAAGCACAGCTTATTTACATGACCAAGGATAATTTAAGAGACTCAAGCTTTAGAAACCACAGTGCAATCTTTAATATAAAAAATTTTATTAATTAAAGTGTTTAAGTTTTAAGGATTGAAATAAAAATATTACATTGCACAGGGGAACAAACTAAAGTAAACCAAGAGGAAAAGCTTTACTCTAAAATAATATTCTTACATTATCTGCTGAGTGCCTATAATCCCATATATTTACATTAAAAACAATTTTCAAATTATAAATTTGCAGGAAAAACAATTTTAAAATTATAATTTTTTTATTTATGTGTTTCATGAAATTATTTTTAAAACACAGCTTAAGTTCTGTCACATGCAAAATATTTATTTTGCATATAAAATCTGACTTAGAGTACAAACTCTTTACACTTGGGCTAACGAAAGTAGGAATAACCTAAAAGTCTCAGCACCATTCATTCTGAGTTAAAAAGTCTAAGCCAAGCACGGCAGACGAAATAAACTCACCAGTCCACACAGACACACTGTTGCCAGCATATGTGGTTCTTGAAGGCGGCTTGTTTTTCACTGACATCGTCAGAGTATTGATTTAAAAATTTTTAACATAAATTGTTTTGGAGGATTTACAATCTAGCTACCTTAAGAAACGAGCATGGCCCACTCTGCAGTGCTGCACCGGATATGCCGTCCACGCCTGCCCTGGGGCCTCACCCCCAGGTGCCCGCATGGTCCCCGCGGGCACGCGGTGGTGGCCCAGGCGGGCGCTGCAGGGTGATGGACACGCAGCGGCTAGAGGCAGGCCTGCGTGGAGCTTTCGTTCCGCACCTGCTGCTTCGCCGCAGGACTACGGGCACTGGTCTCCCAGGACCCCGCGTGGACTCGCGAGCCAGGCCGCTGGCTCAGTCACCTCTTTTGAAAGGACGGACCCAGGCAAACAGTCACCGGCACTTGCACAGGTGAAAACAAAACCTGCCTCAAGAAATGTAGGAGAGACCCGGCAAGAGGGAAATAAAGTGAAACCGCCAGCACGTGAAACAGTGGGACAGCGGAGGAGGGCGAGCGGAGATCAGCGGAGAATGCGAGTTGTGAGCAGGGGTGGAGGCGCGGGGTCGGCCAGCCAAGAGGAAGGGCGAGCCCAGAGCCCGGGCTGTGGTGGGCAGCCCCTGGCACCGTGGCAGGCTGCACAGGCAGGCAAGGGGCTTGGAAGAAGGTGAGAGGTCAGGCTCGGGGAGCCTGGACAGAGCCCACTGCAGCCCCTGAGGCCTGGCTTGGAAGCCCAGTGAGGAGACGCGTGCGGTCCCATTTAGCAGGCTCTCCTGACCGCACTGCTGGGCAAGCCGCAAGGAGGAGGGAAGAAGCGCCAGTGCTGCACATTGAGGCAGTAAAGAAGGAAGCCGGCCAGATTTTAGATGTGCTTTTGTTACTAGAGCCAAGGAACGTCCCAGCTGGATGGGACGTGGACTTAAGAGAAGGGCGTGAATGAACACACAGGGATTTTGGACTGGGAAGCCTGAGGTGTTTGAGGGAGGCTCAGTTTGGAACACGCTCAGGAGAACGCCCAGGCCCCGCGAGCCCGAGCTCACAGGAGCTGCGCGACAGGTGCGCACGGCAGCCGCAGGCTGGGGTCAGCTCTCCAGGCCAGCCCTGCCGAGAGCCGCCCTCCAAGGGGGCCTCACACAGCCGGCAGCAGGCGACGCGTGCGCTCACTCCCGGCACCAGACTGCCTGGGTGCCGCCACTCCCCCACAGGAAGAACGTTTACAGCCTGCAGATTTCTACTCTTCAGCATAAACATTTCATATTTTAACTCAAATTTTTAAATATTCCCTATACTTTATGTGGCTATCACAAAGGCCCTTCCGTCCCTCAGGTTTTTAACTGTTTCAACTTGAAAGTCACACAAGATTATACACCGATCTGTCAAAATACATAAACCATCAACGCAGATGTTAGAAGTCTCAGGAAGAGCCTGGCCACCTGGGCCTCCCTCCCGCATGGCTGGGCCAGGCGCGACCACGGCCCATTCCCGCCGCGGGCCGGCTCTGGGGCCTCCCGGCACGGGCAGACTGCAGCAGCAGCAGCAGCACACACTGAACCTCTAAGACGTTTCGTTTCTGTCCTCCTGACCCTCTAATACCGTGAGACGCTGCCCGGACAGAGCGACGGGCGCGCATGCCAGCGGACACCCCCGTGGGCCCCAGCCCAAGGCTCTCTTTTGCTCTTCTGGTAACTTGAACACCAAGTCTCTAAGTTAAAAGAAATAATAACTGACCAAGTGGAAGGAAGCGTAGCCTAAATGAATGGAAACTCTAAGCTTTACATTTTAGTATCTTTAAAAGAAAGTCATTTGGCCACTCTGAAGTGTTTGCCCACTAACACACGCACGTATGGAAGTCCTAAAGTCCCCTCAGAAAGCACATCCATAGGCCCGAAGCCCCTCCCGGGACCTGACTGCGTCTGGGTCTCTGCGGATGCCCTGGCCTCCCCCCAGCAGCCCCTCTGCATTCTGGCCGTTTCTGCGGTCCCTGCCCCAGCAGAGCGCAGCTCCCTGCGGTCCTCCCGGGGCCACGGCAGAAGCAGCAGCCGGCGCGAGCCTGCCACGAGCGCCACCTTGACCGTCTGGCACGAGCCGGAGCTGTGGCAGGGCTGGCACCTGAGGCACGTGACCCTGGGCCCCTGGCCTGGCTCCGCCGCGGGCTGCAGAGAACCCAGGCGTGCGGTCCACCGGAGCCCTGGCTCCCGCTGCCAGGCGGCGCCGGTCCAGCACGGCCGCTGAGGGCTGCGAATCGCTGCGGAGCGGACGCTGGTGCCTGAACGGCCTCGGCCCTGTGTGACTCAGCCACACGCTGCTGTCACCACCCCAGGCCCAAGGTTCAAGGAAGGCTCGCTCCCTGCCATGGCCCCTCCTTCCCACTGGCCTGCGCTCCGCAGAACTGGGCGCCGCGAGTGAGCAGGAGCAGGGCTTGCCTGCCTGCCACCACCCGGCCTGGAACCCTCCGCTCCGGGAGCCGCAGACTCTCGTTCTGATGCCTCTGAAGCAGACGCACGCAGGCGCAGCCAGGAGAGCCCAGAAGAGCAAGCGCGGCGGCTGGAATGGCGAGAACAGTGCGGCCGGGCGCAGTCAGCGACCATGGGGCTCCGGAGGAGCAACAAGCAGCCGGGAACGAAATGCCAAAACGGCTGACGGCCCAGACTGCGGCCACGGACGGCACGCGGGGGAGGCTGAGAAGTGCTGCTAGACAGTCAGTTTCAAGGTGACAGAAAAAGCAGTTCTCAGTCATCAGGGGCCTCATCGCTGCCTTTTCTCCAGATGCCCCACAGCTGCCAAGTTTCCTGCAGATGACAGCTCCGGGGTGCTAACAGGGCTGTCACCCAAGAGCGGGGCTCGGGGACGCCGGATGGGCTGCTGCGGGAGCCACACGGGGATGGGCCACCGGTCGTGAGCGAGCCGGCAAGCCTGAGGCCAGAGGGCGGGAACCGCACGGCCTTCTCTGAGCTTACTGGGCCACCGACAGCTTTGTCCTGACAAGCCGTGGCGTCCTCTGGAACCCAGCATGGAGACAGTTTAGAAAATGCTGCAGCAGAGTCTGCAACATGAGCGTGACCAGACCCCACTCCAGCAGGAGGCCCCGGCGGAGTGCTCAGGTAGCAGGGGCCGGGCCTGGCTGCAGCCCTGCCGCGGGGGCCCTGCCGCTCTGCCTTCCGTCACACTGACCCCCGCCTCCCGCTGGGGGGCACGGGACAAGCAGAGTGCGCGGAGAAACTCGGAGAACGCGCTACTAGACGCGGCCGTCATTCCGCAGGTGATGACAGTTGCCTACAGCACGCAGTGAACTGAAGGTACAACGATGAGCAAACTGAAGTTTCTACGTTCACAGGGGTTAAAACCTACGTCCTGGAAACAGACGTGGAGCGAGCAGGAGGCGGAAGGAGACGAGACATGTACCCACGACAGGGCTCAGGGCACACTGGAAGCTGCCATCACCACCACCTGGGAACTGGAGGACGCGGCCTCCCTCCGCCCCACGAGCAACAGCCTGGCCAAGCCCTCGAGCACTCTCCAAGTGCGAAGTCCGCGCACGCCAAAACGCTCCGTAGTCATCCTCACGGATGGACAGCATGGTCCAGAGGGTGAACCCAGGTGGGCTGACAAAGGTAAAAACAGAACACAAAACACTGATCCTCCAAGAAACGATTATAATCCATTTCCTCGTGCGAGTTCTAGAGACACGAGAGTATAGTATCAGTGCTGAGATCTGGGTTTTGCAGCAGATGTCACTGCCATTAAAAACACGAACTCTTTCCATTTTGTACAGTAGGCCTGCTTCATGATTGGTAAGGTCTGTTTTGAAAAGTGCACCTTTTAATAGCACAGTTTCACACGTTAGCTTGAGTTGGCAAGGCTGTCTCGTGCAAGAGGGGTGGGCCATGGGGGCCACGCTGGCGGAGTACGGGCTCCCCGCATCACGTGAACAGAGACCCCGCGCCCTCACCGAGGGCCAGTGTCCGTGCCAACACCGGGCAAGGGGACTGGAGGCTGCCAAGCTTCCTTTAACCAGGAAACCACATGGCACTGCCTGGGAGGACGCACGACACGCCTGTGTACTTCAAAGCAGAAAAGGCAAGGAGGAAGCAGTCCCAGGAAGAGACTGAGGGTGAGGTCGGCATCGGGGGCCGTGTGGCCTGACGGGACCATGAGCCGAGAGGGCAGGTGGACCCCAAAGCTGCAAAAGCATGGGGGAGACTCCTCCCTGGAGCCTCCAGGAAGGAACACAGGACCCCAGGGACACACTGACTCAGCGGCGAGACTGCTCCGGCAAACACGCCTGCAGAGCTGTAAGGAAACACGGGTGGCGCTATAAGCCCTGCATCTGATCAGTGTCAGCGCAGCAAGTGAAATTTAACAAGCTGTGCCTGACTTTATTCAACAGAGAACACCTGACCAAAAAAGTGACCCACTTTCGTAAGTGAAGTTAATCTCATCCATGCTGTGAAAGCAACTCACGCCCGTGCAATAGCACACGCGCCGCCCCGCAGCGTGCTGGTTTTCACACGCTCCACCAAGGAGGCGCAAGGCCGTGTGGGTCACGAGCACCATCGGGGACTAACGCGCAGTGTCCACTGGCCGTCCACACAAGGTGGCTGCGCTGCGCCAGAACAGCTGCCCGGGGCCACACAGAGTTGGGCCCGCGGGATGAGAAGGGAGGGGTCGATGAGGCTGACTCAGGACAAACCAGCAGAGGCCAGTAGGAGAAGCAGCAGGAGCCTGTGGCCGGAAAACACCAGGAGGCAGAAAGTCTTAAGATGACTCTCTGGCAGTGCAGGGGTTAAGTCTCAGCACTGTGAAGCATAAGCAGCCACTGCAGCACAAGTTACAAGTCCGAGCCCCGGCCAGGGAGGGACCCACAGGGCACAGCAGACCTCTCCTGCCTCCCCGCTGCTCCCCTCAGCAGTGTGTTTCAGTCCATCTGCCTGTTCTGCTCCCCGCTCTGTCTCTGGGGACTCTTCTCACCCCCACACCTCTGGCCCCTGTACCCCAGCTTGTGTATGCAAAAATGAATCTTTTAAAAATACTGTGATGTTCAATAGTCAAAACTAGCTAAACACAGAAACACCATTTTACGTAACATTTACATTCCAAGTTTAGTCTTTATTTCATTTTTATTTTTTATTGTTAACATCCTATTATTGCTTACTTTGAAAACTTAAGACTTAGGAAAGTGGCGGCACTCTTCAGCCCAACTCACCAAGTGTTAAAATGTTGTGAAGTTTGCTGCGACATTCTCCCCGTTCTCTTTCCATAAATGTGAACAGCTGAATTCTCTTCTAAATCTCCTGACAGTAAGTCGCTGGGATGATGACCTTTTCTCCTAACGACTCAGCAAGCCTCTCCCAGGATGCCCGCTCAAAGTACCCCACTACGAACACCCCAAGAGAACTAGAAGGACTCGATGACATCATTTACTACACTGCCTCTAGCTGAATCTGCCAACATCCCCAAAATGCCCTTCACGGACTTAAAAAAGAAGCTAAAGCCAGCGTACTCCGCCGCCGCAGACCTGGAGTGAGGCGCGGCTTTTATAGTAGAGGGGCACGTGCAGAGCCACGCGTGGGCGCCAGCGGTGATGGCTGCCCCTGGGGACCCGAGCCCGCACCCCCGGTGCACAGGGGGAAGCAGCAAGCGCAGGGTAGAGCGGTGCTCGGGAGGGGGCGGTGGGTGTGCAGGCCTCGAGGCCGCCTGTGAGGTGGCGCTGCGCACCTGCCTGTTCCTCCATCTCCTGCCGTGGACTTTCTAGCCGCGTACTGACACGTCTGGAAACAAGGCCGTGCATCCACAGATGACCTTCTGTCCTGCAGTTCCTCCTGCGGCCCGGGCGTGCACACGCTGCTCACCACCACCACCCCGCGCCGTCTCCGGAGCTGGTGCCGGCGGGTCCTGCCAGGGCAGCCGGACCCGCTCTGTCCTGCCTTGCCGCGCCCATCCTCTCTGTGGGGTCTGCATGCAACCTCAGGGGCACCCTCCTGGCTGCACGCAGACGTCTTGGGACGACCCTAAAATGCCCCGCTTCCCCTTGCTGAAGCGGCAGTGCCTCCACGAAGCCGAGGAGCCCGTCACCCACCTCTCCCCCACTGCAGCTCCCACGGACCCCATGGTGCTGCCACCACCACCCCTCTCGCCACCGACTCCTCCCGCTCCTACCTCAGCTGTTGCCCCGCAGCTGCGTCCTGCCCTTCCCGCCAGGGCCGAGTGGGCATGCGCCCGACCACTCTCCAGGGCTGGCCTCTCCACGGTGCCTTCCCCGGTGGGCCTCAGCTCCGCACCGGGGCTCGGCCCCCCGTCCCACGAGCACCAAGTGACAGCCGCCAGCAGGCGTCCTCGGGTCGCACCCGCCAGTATCCCCATCCTGAAATAGGCTGGAGGGCTCTCGGAAACAGGAGCTGGAGGCCACACGCCGCGGCGCCTGAGACCAGCCTCACGCTCGCACGCATGCTGCGTCCGGACACCACGCGCCAGAGGGGCACAGAAGCGTCCCTGACGCACAGGTGTGCCGTCGGCCCCACGCGCAGCGCCCGACACAGGCACAGACACGGCGGCCCAGCTCGGCCAACACCAGATCAGCTCTCGGTCACTCGGGCCGCGGTTTCCTGCAACAAGCACAACTTAAGAGCAGAGACCTGCCTGAGCTTCCTTGCCACGCACTGTGTCTCCTCGAGGGCGCCTCGCCCCGGGGGCAGCGCAGGCCTCCCGGCCCACACCGAGCGCCGTCAACCTGGGGTCAGGGAAGAGAAGGGACCTTGACTCTCAAGAAAATGTAGAAAGGGGCTGAAAACGCAAAAGCAGAGTCAAGCCAGACTCACGCAGCCTCACCTGGAGCCCCCTGCCCGCGTCACAGCACAGCCCGCGACACTCGCAGTCCCGAGGGGCATAAACACGAGCCCTCCCAGACTAGAGAGTGAAAAGCCAGGCAGTCGACGTTCATTTTCAATCACTCAAATTAGGAAGCTGTTCATGGCGTTTCAAAAGAAAATCTTTATCACACGATGTAGATACACACTAAAAATTAATGACTCGTAATTCAGGTCAGAAAGATAAAAGCAGCATAATCAGTTAACAGGAGTGATTATGCTTAGAAATAAATATAAAGACGCTGGTCGTTATAAAACATCACCCTATGGTAACAAACTACGTTGGTTTTATCATAAATGAAATCAAGAGGAAAGAAATAATTTCCAGTGAAGGTGTTAGAAAAATCAGCTCACACTACGCTGGGCAGCACTGCCTGGAGCCCCAGCCAGATGACGTGCCCGTTCTCACGTACAAGAAGGCACGACGAGGCGCGGCTCGGCCCGCGTTACCTGACCGCGACGCCATGAAGGAGCCCGGCCCGCCCGCTTCCATACTGCTCGCTTGGCACACTGACCTCAACGAGCACCGAAGAGCCTGCACTTCACGGTATTCAGAGATGTCAAAAGTATGACCTTGCGGGGTCTCCCTGGCGGCCCAGGGGTTGCGTCTGAGCGTCGTCACCGCTGTGGCCTGCGCTCGCCCCTGGCCCGGGAGGTGACCCACATGGTGCGGCAGATCTGTCTCCCGGCTGCTCGCCTCAGCGGAAATAAAATAAATATAAAAAATAAAATCTTTTTTAAAAAATTTATCTTGCAGATAAAGTAAGAATCAACAATTTTCTGGGACTTGTGTGTATTAAAGCTCAGTAGCTACGGCCGTAATTACCCCCTCAGACTCAGGCCACCTCACTGCCCCCGCTCAGGCCCCGTCCTCGGGCCCTGGCTGCACCTGCAGACACTCTGCGTCCACATGGCAGACGCGCCCTGTGGCTCCACAAAGTGCAAGTCCCTTCAGGACAGGTCGCCAACATCCCCAGAGTTTAAACTACCAAGGATGCTTTAATGCTTTAAAACTTTAATTATTATCTCCCTGACTAATTCTCTTCCTGAAAATAAATGCTATTATTTTTGTTGGAAATTCCTGTGAAGAAATAACTTAGAAAAAGTTCATTGATTCCTAAGAAACAAAAATTTTCCTCAGGATCACATCTCTCCCAAGAGGAAACATTCTGTGCACAGAGATAAGTTTGTACGTATTTTTGTTTTAAGATTTATTTATGCACACAAGGCCAGAGTCATGGGAGCTGAGAGGAGTCACCAGAGACAGAGTGGGGAGCAGAACAGGGGGATCCACTGAAACACACTGCTGAGGGGAGCAGCAGGAGGCAGGAGAGGTCTGCTGCGCCCTGTAGGTCCCTCCCTGGCCGGGGATCGAACTTGCACTGCTGTGCCATGGATGCTTCACAGTGCGGCGCTCACCCCGCTGTGCCACCAGGGTGGCCCCAAGTTTGTATGTATTGTAACATGCTAGGTAAACAAATAAGAATTATTCCTCCAGGAAACTGCAAAGCAACGAGATGAAGGCCCACATACACATACACCTCTCTTACACACACACACACACACACACAATTGCCTACACTACACCTGAACCACAAAGGGAAGACAATGCAATACCTTGTTTCAAAAGTGAACTGTACTGTCACTTCTTAAGGGTCCCTAAGAAAATGCAACTGTTACTACGGACAGAACTATAGCAGTAGCTATATGTACCCCCAAATCCTCAACTTCACACGTAGACTTCCAGTGCTAACCACATTCTGCTGATACCGAAGGACTCCCACAATAAGGTGTTTCGTTTTCTTTGTCCTTTGTGAGGAGGGCAGTGGCCTCGCCGTTCTGAGAGCCGCGTACACGCCGACTCTAACTCTGATGCGGGAGACCCCTGAGGTGCACTGTGGGTGAGGTGCCAGGAAAGCATGGCCGGCAGTGGCTGGCCTGGCTTTCCAGTCCTCAGATGCCTCACTTGCGGGGCTAGGCACTGTGTGCCTGGCGCCGGACCCGCCTGCCTCTCGCCGGCTTGTCAGTTAGCATTCACGGGCTGGGCCTTATTTCAGACATCGTCTCATTTGTTTTTGCAAGTTAGAGGCCATCACGTAAAGAAGGAAATTTATTTCTGAGTTCAAGAAACACTGTAAGTAATAACATAGCATGGGGGGAGGGAGGCTGTTAACCAGAGTATGAGAAAGGAAAAAAAGGAGTAAACGCATCAGGTAGACCCTGCAGTTAACACGGCCCTGGCTCAGCTCACTGAACAACAGCAAGATGCAATGAGATTACTGACTCCTGAACCGTGAGGAACGCCGCGAACTCAGGAAACCACCACATCATTGATAAACTACAGAGCAAGAACCACCAAAACCAAGGAAACAAAGCCACGTAGGGAGATCTAAGCAGACACGGAAGCGTTCAGAGGCTGCGGGGCCAGGCGGGGCGGCGAGGGAGAGAAGGCTGACCAGAGCCTGCTCGCCAGGCTTCGCGGCCCACACGGAGCCTCCCGTCCGAGCGCCCAGGACTCGGCACAGGGACCACGGCGACACCTGCCCTTTTAGGGTTCACCTTTTGGTGAGAGGCTCACTTATGCAAAATCGGGCTACACGTTTGCACTGCACAGTCGGGCGTGTATCAGTAACTGCAGTTTTCCAACAGAGAACAGGGGTGCATGGAATTAAACAGCATGGCTGGGAGGCGTGCATGCATGCACTCGGGCACAGGTGCCGACGGGACGGCGAGCAGAGTGCAAGGGGATCAGCGGGTCCCCATGAATGCGGCTGTCATGAAGTAGGGGCTCCTCCCGTCCAGGCACATCATGCTGGTGTCGTCACTGACTTCGGGGTGCTGGTATTGAGGAATAAAACAGCAGCCAACACATCCACCGATAAACGGGAATTCCACTTGCACATGAGAATTTGCTCTCAACCTTCTTCCAGGAAATTTCATGTAAACCGGCAATACAGCAACAAAACACAGAACACCAACGTGGAGGTGGAGACCAGCTGTGGCTAAGACAAACTGTGGCCAAGAGCAAACTGGGGGTGGCCGAGCCCTTGGCGAGCAGCACGGAGGGGGGGTGGGGTATGATGCAGGCGGGCAGGGCAGGGCAGAGCTGGCACAGCGCCAGACGGGCAGGGCAGGGCCCAGGCTGCAGGGTGGGCACGGCACGCAGGATCTTACATTCAAGAAGTAACATCCTTCGTGAACTGCCACTGGAGAAGCGGCCGAGATGAGCAAAGGCGCCGCTGACATAGTAACAACAGTACAAGGGGAAGAGGCCTTTCGAATGCATGGCTCTTAAAATACAATTTGGCAAATAAGAATATTCATATTGTCATTTACATCAAAATGAATTGAAGCTGGAGAGCCACATGTTTACCCTAAGCAGCATACACTGAGCTATTCATGCA
The DNA here is from genome assembly GCA_019455555.1 of Galemys pyrenaicus. Taxonomy (NCBI): domain Eukaryota; kingdom Metazoa; phylum Chordata; class Mammalia; order Eulipotyphla; family Talpidae; genus Galemys; species Galemys pyrenaicus. The sequence goes on from JAGFMF010012294.1 coordinate 2,254,686, forward strand.
CAAGAGCCGGCACTGAGCTTTCACAATGACACGACCTACTTTTGGACTCATTTGGCATCCACTCCATTAGGGGATCTATGCAGATAAGGGGTGATCTGTGTCTTGTGTATCAAGGTTTACATATTGGTAAGATAAATATCTTTTGTGTAATACTATTATGCAAAACATTAGAACACAATAGAGTGCATTTAATAATAAAATTTTAGAGAACAGAATTTAATCTTTATTTAATGATTCAGCAGGCATATCAAAAACATGCAGTGCTTCAGGGGGATAATCATCATCATCAATTACTCCTGCATTGGAGAGATGCAGAAGTGTCAATTAATAAGAGTTCTGGCTGAATTACTTTCCTATAACAATTTGTAATAAAATAAACTAAGTGGACCAATTGAAATAAGAAACATTCAGGAATGTTTAAAACAATAAAAAAGTGAGGAATATTTTCTGTGCCTTTTATAACCCCCTTACTGTCAAAACTAAAATGTGCTAACAACGTTACCTTTATAACTCATCATTCAAGTTACAAACAGCACAGAGGAAATGTGAATTAGGGGGGAGAAGGAATGACTAGCCCCTGATGACCGAAGGAAAGCTCGGCGCTCCTCTGGGAACAAGCAGCTGGTGTTCGGCGGGACGCGGGACTGGGTATCGGGCCAGGAAGCAGCAGAACCTTCCCTCTGCTCTGGAGGTCACGTGAGGTCATGGCAACATGCACAGGCGCAAAGCGGGCCCAGGGCAGTGCACGAGGCTCCGCCGGACACCGTGACCTGGGAGAGCCCCAGGAACTCGGAGCGACACGGGATGCAGACGTGGAGGAAGGGCTCAGCGCACCCTCCCGCATCAACCGGACTGAAACAGCCAGGACACTGCTGCAACCTCTCCCCATAACGTGGCGGCCACCACCAGCTGCTCTGACTCCTCAGCAGACTAGGGAAGTTCCAGAAACCCCAGAGCAAGCCTCTGCAAAAAACCATGCCATCGACCACCCTTGCCATCAGCAGGAAACATTCAAGGGGTTCATGCGTCTTCATGGATCCTGCCTCGAAACTGAAGGGTCCAGGGGCTTCCCTGGTGGCAAAGGGGTTAAGTCTCAGCTCTATGAAGCTATCAGCAGCCACAGCAGCGCGAGTTCGATCCCCTGCCAGGGAGGGACCCACAGGACACAGCAGACCTCTCCTGCCTCCCGCTGCTCCCTCAGCAGTGTGCTTCAGTCCACCTGCCTGTCCTGCTCCCCGCTGTCTCTGGTGATTCCTCACCCCCCGCACCTCTGGCCGGTACCCCAGTTCCTGTATGCATAAATAAACCTTTAAAAGAAGAAAAGACAGAAGGATCCAACTCACTCTCAGCCTCCCGTTTTACCTCCTTTCTTATGTTTTAGCTGCCCGGCCGGGAGGCCAAACCACAAGAAAACATCAAGCCTCAAGGCCACGGAGACCCCACGCCTGCGAGACGAGGTGCCTCTATGCACAGCCCTTCACACGTATGCTTTACTGTGGTTCCAAACATCCACTGACTGCGAATTCACAAGATGAAGTGACAGGGTTCAGTCCCCCACCCGAAGCCACCAGCCGCCGACCACACAGGTGAAGATGAAGTACCAATCTGTAAGACAGAAGGCACGAGGCAGAGAAAGTGCTGTCGGAGAGACACACGGCAGACAGAAGAACAAAGTGGGGACAGGGCTGCAGAGGAGCAGATCGGGGGTCGAGACAAAGGAGCCAGCGCGGAGACCAGAGAGGTGGGGTTCTCAGAGCACGGTGACAGACAGGAGGCTCCCATACAAGAGGGGAGTGGGGGCCGGCAGAGGCCGGCATGGGAGGGCAGTAATTACTGAGGAAGCTGCAGGAGCGGAGGAAGAGCCAGCAGAGAAGGTCGGAGACGCCTGTGCCAGCGTCACCGGCCCGCCGAGCAGCCTGGGAACTCACCGCCACGGTTCGCCTTGCGAGCGAGCGATCAGACATGGACCGGACGTGGATCAGACACACGTTCTGATCTGCCTAAAAACAAGGCACAAAATAGCAAACTTTTTCAAGGAGACGTCCCAGAACAAAGCACAAGAATATTTACAGGAATACAAAATAGTCATGACAAAGGGAAAATCACAGGTTCAGAATAAAATGAAAAATGAGCAGTCTCTCAGAGTAGGAAATAAGACCCGTAAGAGGGGAAAACTAAGCCGCTAAAACCAGCCCAGGCCTGGCGAAATTAAAACGCGCAGGTAAGGGCATTAGACAGACCGCAGACGAGATGCCAAACACTAAAGGGCCACTGGGGAGATGGAAGCCATGGACTTCCTCATACACGTGGTGGATGCTTTAGTGGTTTCCAATGGGGAGGGCTAAACCCCGTCACTTCATCCACACATCAAAACTCGAGGCAACTATCTAGAAGTGAACACTACTGAACAGTGAGCCTGAAGAAACTGGGATACAGAGTTAAAAATAATAATAAATACCACAGACAGAAAGGAAGATTCTTGAATCTGAAAAGAGAATTAGACGCCGATATCAAGCAGTGTGACCAGAATGGCTATAACTGATGGGTGGGGGAAGGGGGCAGGAACTAAAGAAATACTGGCCAAAAATTTTAACACTTAAGTTATAAACCCACAGCTCCAAAAAGTTTAACAAGCTACAAATAAAGCATATAAACCAATAATAAACAAATGTCAAAAACAGCCAGAGGAAAAGAGATGTATACAGAGAAGAAAGTTAAGAATGTTAGCACAGGGATAGATAATGCAAGAAAATAATAAAAACCAAAAGAAATGCTAATGACAGTGGGCACAAGCTACAAAAACTATCTCAAAACAGATTACATGTCTTCAGGTACAATCCAAAATTATAATTCTTCTAAGAGGAACGCAAGAGAAAAATTTTGTGACCTTGAATCAGGCAAAGATTTCTTGGCTATTATAATGATAGCAGGATCCATTAAAAAAAACGTAAATCTGATGATTTCAAAATCTAAAAATCCTCCTCCTAGAATAGGAATCAAGGCTGAGATAAGATATTTGCATGTCACACATTTGATAAAGGATTTGTACGTACAAAATAGAAATAAATTCTGAACTCAAAAACTAGTAAAAGAACTTTCCAAGGAGAAACGACTTTCATTCTTCACGATAAAGAGGGCTAGCCGCAGCTGCCATGAGCTGGCCCCGAGAGGCTCCCAAGGGACTCACGAGAAGCTGCTGGAGCAGCGAGCAAGTTTCGCTGCGCTGCAGAACGCAAAATCAGCAGACGACCGTCGACGGCACATCTATGCACAAACACCACGAAGAACGACGAGGGAAACTGCGGAAGTATTTTAAATAGTTGCAAATTTAACAAAGACGTGCAAACCACACATTGACGACTGAAAGCCAAACCAGGAGAACCTGCAGACACACAGGAGGGCCCCGGCGCTGAGCCTCGACACGGCAGCCATGGCACGCACAGCACCACGCCCGGGAGGCCCGGGGCTGGAGCGCGGGACATCCGCGGGATAGTCACAGCGGCCCCAGCAAAAGAGCAAGAAGCAGAGTAGCGAACGACAGCCCAGTGGTGCGAAGAGCCTGACAGCCAGGGAGAGGTGACAGCCAAAGAAACCGTGCTCCAGCCCTAAGGCTTCCGGCCGCATGGAGCCGCGCCTGATGCAGGCTGCTGCACGGAGTGGGGAGGGCCTCGCGTCCAGGACCACGCCAGCGCAGGCCACGCAGCGCCGGACCCCGTGTGGAGAAAATGGCGAGAAAAAGCGATCCCACGCTGAAAGCATGCAGGTGAGGCCCAGGGGGTGAGGCCGAAGGACGCCCCAAGGAGCACAGGACGCCCCTGGCTCTGCGTCCGCCTCAAGTGACACAGCAGTCCGGCAGCACCGGGACGCCAGCGCGTCAGGGTGCCTCTGTGGCCCCCGCATCGCAGGACAAGAGCACCGTGAAGTGATGGCGCGGGCAGGTTTGTAGTGCCTCGGGGAATTCAGGGTCTCGCCAAAGAAGAAGTAAAACCTAAGGACAGTCAGTATGTTCCATGGGAGGGGAGAGTATGAGGAAAGGTAAAGCGCTTGAGAACACCAGGCCCGCGCCCCACTGAGGCGCGGATGGGGCAAGGCCAGGCTGCGTGGGTCGTTCGCGGCCACGTGGGAAGGGCTGGGAGAAGGACTGCACGGACTGGAGAGGGTGTTCAGCGGGCGCTTTACCTTTAGTAAAACATAGATGGAAATCGAAAATGCTTTAGTGGTCCACTCGTAAAAACAATAAAAATCAAGAAGTCTATTTACTGAAAGGAAATTCCAAAACCAGTAAACGTCCCCAGCAAAAGATCTTGGTTTAACGACTACGATTATCCAGGAGAAAGACCGGCCCTCCCCAGGAAAACATGTGGCCTCGGGCTCGGGGCACGAAGACAAGAGGCACAGTGCCCAGCTCACGAGTCTAGCGGGAAATGGGCACCAGACACGCTGATTATGGAAATGAGTCAAAACATGAAATTTGTGTCTGAACACAGACACAGACAATGCAACCAGACAAACTTTAAAAAACCTTTTCCAGCAAATAAATGAAGAACAGACACGCTACAAAGTAACCAAAATATACTCTTCACAGACCAAACTACAAGGTGTATCCTCTTCTCAGTAAGCATAAACAGCTGAGTACACACGAACATTTTACCACGATCAATGAATTTTGGTTTCTGTTTTGCTTTGGAGAAAGGAAGATGGCGGAGGGTCCTACTCACTAATTTTTACAGTTTGCAACACAATGCTTTGTTTCTCCACGTTCTTATTCTCAGGCTGATTTAATTTCCTTTCCTGACAGAATTAAAGGAAAAACAGTAGCTTCTGTTATTTGGCGTCTGCTCCCCAATTAAAGTATGAAGAGCCGTGCCTGTGGGCGCACTTTCAACCAAGACACCACACCAAAATGTTCCCAGACACGCTTAGTATCTAAAAGCATGACGCCTGACTTTCAGACTGAAACCACTCAGGAAAGGATCCTGAACTCCGTGACACGACACCTGCAAGGGCGAGCCAGAGAGGGCTTTTCAGACGCCTCTGCCTCGTGTTTTCCTGCTCCTTTCACTGCCTGCTTCAGCCAGCGGGGACAGGACCGAATCCAGCAGGAACGGACCTGTCTATGAGCCATTTACGAAGAAAACCACCCCCGTGCTAAGTCAGACACGGCACCACTGTGTTAAGAAGTACAGGCCCCAGTCAACAAGAACACAGAGGTAGTGCTTCCTGACGGAAAGGTGTGTGTCCCGGGGGGCGCGGGGCTCACAAAGGTGGAGAGAGCGAGGTAAAGCGAGGCGAGAGAGGGCAGACAGGCCAGGAGAGGGAGCCGACCCGGCCTGGCAGAGCCGACATTCTCACGGCTCTGTAATATTTTCCACAGTAAAATGACTGAGATGGAAGCTATTTTGCATGGTACAGTGGCGATGGCTAACAAATGAGAGTTTTGTGGGCTGCATGTTAGTCCCCTGCCTCATCTGCCACCCCTAATGACAGCGGCCACCTGCTGTTTTATTGTCACAGCTGGAGCCAGTTCACACTCCTCGGTGCGCGCTGTGCCCATGAGCACCACGCGCTCGCCTCGCCTCATTACTTTGATGAACTTTTTATGGTCAGCACCCATGAAGACCTCATCTAGGACGGCGCGACGCGGCTGGCTCCGGGAGCTCTTCAGGCACGCGAGGCGATGAGGCACCGGCCGCCGGGGCTGCCCGCGCGCTCGGCTGGGGCACTGGCAGGCCGGGCGCGGCCACGCCGGGCCCGGACAGGTGTCGGGGCCTGGAGTTCTGATGCTCGCTAATGGACCTGCCGGCACTGCAGCGTGAGAGTCCTCGGCCTCCGCCATAATGAGGCTGTTAATGGCACATGTTATTACAGGAAGCCTAATGTACTGTCTATGATTGCTGCCATAAAATTAAAATTCTTTTCATTTTCTATAGCTTGGAAAACAGAGATAAACTGAAGCAAAACCAAAGTCCTACTTGGATCAATAAACTATCCTAACCTAAGCTGGTGACTGTGTTTTCCCAATTAAAAAAATGTGGCACTGAAACACCAAGCGATCTGAAGCTGAACCTGCGTGTGTGACCCCGTGGGCAGAGGCGTGCAGGGGGCCGCGTCTCGGAGAGCCAGAGCCCGAACAAGCCCTTCTGCTAAGCGCTGGCCGAACACACAGATGTCCTTGCGGGCGCGCTGTTCCTCGCAGACGGAGGAGATTCCGAGATAATGCTGAAATGTCAACGCTGAAAACAACTGGCCAACTCTTAAAATTCACTGTGTGGAAATGACTGAACATTATGTTTATTACTAACAAATTTTTATTATTTATGATACTGACTTGTGCCTGTGTGAGTTTACCCTACCAAAAGAAACTCTTTACTGAATTAAAATATCCCCAGGTAGGCCCACATACGTGAACTGATACTGTTTAAATATTGCAATAAAGCAAAGCAGCATTTTCATTTTCTAATGCTGAAAGCTCTTTTACATCTAGAGCCCAAAACATTTAAATATTTACTTAGTTACCTGCAACTGGAGAACTTTAGGGAAATTCTGCAATGTAAGCATTAAACCTCAGTTAAGTTTATTTCAAATTTCCACCCACAAAGCCACGCTGTGCACAGAGAGATGGAGGGGCTTCCTCTCTCTGCACTGCGCTCGCCGCTCCGCTCCAGCGTGGTGAGCACGCAGACGTGGGCGTTTCCAGTTGAAACACGCTGGTGTAAATGTCCCTGACGCCCCGAGCATCCTCCTGGACTCGAGCAGTCGAAGGACCCCGAGTCGGGGTGTGTCACAGACTCCCCGATGCCCAAGAGTGAAAACAGTGCTGACTTCCAGCAAGTTTAAAAATTCAGGGTTTTTTTACATAAAAACTTTCTTAGAAGCATTCTTAAATAGCTTCCCAGAACACATAAAATTTTTAAAACAATTATTAACTAAAAGAGTACTTGTCATTAATTTACAAATTGGCGAAAATTAATTTCCACATCATACCATTTTTTAATCAACCAAGCAATTGTTAAATTAAGGATAATAAAAGACTAACGTTAGAGAAGATGATCTTTGTTTTTTTATTCTACTTGAACTTAAAACTAATCACCAGTAAGACCACAAACACTGACATATACACACATGCCCTCTCTATAGCTTTAAGACAGACTCATTTATTTTTAATTCTACTGAGCTTAGATATTTCCCTTTAGCAGTTTAACAACAAGTAAAACTTAAGAGTTTGTGGAAATCAACTTTAAAAAACGAGTAAAAACACTGATTGGTTGCAGGTTATGACATTTAATTTCCTATCAATCAACTAAGTATGAGAAAATAATTTATCCAATTTCACACATTGTCCTTTCCTCAGGCAAGTGTTCTTCACGTTGTGGTGACAGTATTCCTTGTCAAGGCCCCTAGAAACATCCCCAGCAAGTGGGGAGCTGGCCACTCTGAAGGGAACCCAGTAGGGGAGTACTCAGTCGCTGATGAGAAACCCAATAGGAAAGAATTCAAGAAAGGAGCTGCTGTAGCACCTCAGAAATGAAAGGCTACCGGGCGGGTGAGGGAGAAGGCCTCAGGGCTGCCAGGGCACGAGAGCCGCTGAGGAACAGGATTCCACAGAAAGCCTGTGCAGCTTCCGTGAGGGCGGCCAGCAGAGGAAAACGACAGCAGCACACAGGCAGGCGGCCCTGCGGCAGCCACCGCACCGCACCCTGCAGGCCGCGTGCCCAAGCCAGCACGAAGCCTGGTTCTCCTTGGACCGGAGTCCCTCGGACACGCCACTCCAGGAGCCTTTTCCCAAAGAAGCTGGTGGGGAAAGTAAGCTGAAATAATGAAAATACAACAAGTGTGTACGTTCTACTACTAAAAGCAAACATTCTGGTAAAAACAACAGCACAGTTTTAAGTAAAGCAGAAATTCTGTGACCCGTGACATCAAATAATTGTGCCTGGAAATACCAGAATAGCAAAATGATGAAAAAAAGTCTGGCTTGTAATAATATTTAAACTACAGTTTGATCCTAAATCTTTCGATCTGATTTTTACAACTAGCCTATGAGATCGAGCGACTGGATATTGGCCCATGAAGAATTCAGCAGTTTCCTCTAAATCAGACACACATCCACAGACGCTCCATCACAGCAGCACTGAACAACGCAGGCACATCCAAAGGACCAGTGGCTCGCACAGTGGGGGTGGGGCTGCTCCTCCGCCTCATGGGTGCACAGTTATGATTCTCCACGGGGCCAACGACTGTTTATGCCCCACCCAAAAAACCTCCCCAGGTGAAGCCTAAGCACAGGGCTGGTGCTGGAGGGCAGGGCCCTTGAGAGGGGAAGGCCATGAAGGCAGAGCCTCGTGCTGGGACTTGTGCTCCTAAGGTGGTGCCCACCCCAAGGAGCCCCAACAAGAAGAGAGTCATGGGGCCTCCCCGGTAGTGCAAGGGGTTGAGTGCCTCACTGTGGGGCCCCTACAGCCACTGCAGCATGAGTTCGACCCCCGGCCAGGGAGGGACCCACAGGGCACAGCAGACCATCCTGTCTCCCGCTGCTCCCCTCAGCAGTGTGCTTTAGTCCATCTACTGTTCTGCTCCCCACTCTGTCTCTGGGGATTCTTCTCACCCCCACGCCTCTGGCCTGTACCTCGGCTCTTGTGTGCGTAAATAAAATCTTAAAAAAAATAAGAGGAGAGTCATGTGTGAACCACAGCCAGGCTCCCCCAAATGGCAAACCCACGGCAGGTGCCGCCGGCAGGAGCAGGGGCAGGGGCAGGGGCAGGAGCAGGGGCATGGCAGGGGCGTGGTCTGCGTGCTGCGCGCTGCGTGTCTGTGCAGAGGTCCAAACCCGGGCCCCGGAGGGGGCCGGTTACTGTGCTGCCCTTTGAAAACTGACAATAAAAGCCGTCGTCTCACATACTACCTGGCAGCAACCGAAGAACTCTGTGAGGTCCATGTAGGCATGAAGTGTGACATAAAGCTCGGCCAGGTTTTTCCTAATCTCACCTCACTGCATACTCTGAGAAATCACTATCTGCTGAATGATTTTATCATTCTTTTGCTTGCTTTTATAGTTTTACTACCCAGATCAACCCATGCATATCATAAGTACTACAATGTAATAATGGAGTGTTACACGTTATAATTATATATGTATATATATGCCATAGGTAGTAACAATATGTATTATTTTAGTCATATCATTTACACTAACAGTTATCAATTGATATCAGTTAAATACTACACTACTTATAATAACGTTAAATAATCATATAACATACTTCATCAACTCACTATAAAACAATAAATAATGTTGCTTATTTCTGAGCTTATCAAAAACGGCTTCACGTGGGTTATCACCAGACATTTAGATTGTTTCCAATTTTTGTGATTACTAAAAACAAATTTCCAGTGTTTTTCTGAAATAGTTTCTACAGCGGCAAAAATCTCAGCACTAAACGCATCCACCGGCAACTTGCCCAGTCTTATTTTCTCCCCTCCGAATGCGCCCACGGGGACAGGAAATGAGCTCCCATTTCTCCAGAACGAGCGCGGCTGTGCAGAAGCGGCACCACAGCTACAGCTGCTCACACTCACTTGACGCCACCTAAAAACCCAGGCGAGACGTCCAAGGCTGCCTCCTCCATCCACCATCACCGAGCCCTGGGAGTCACTGCTTCAGCTGGGAGGGCGTCGCGCGGCCCACCAAGCCCTGGCCCCCGGGGAGGGGGGCTGTCTACTGGGGGGTGGGCACGAGCCACGCCCCTCATAACACACAGCGGGATCAACAAGAGCGGGCAGGCGGGCCCCGTGTTTGCCCAAGAAGCCCGACGAGAGGAACACAGCAACACTCGGGCAGCCACTATGATGCTAAAGCAACCGCAGCGCCACAGAGATAAAATCAATTCCAGGCACTGAACTTGCCCTCCAAGTTCTATTTCAGTCCAAAATGCGAAATTAAAAAGGAAGTACCTCCACTATTAAAAGAAAAAACGAAGTCCTGCTAGTCCTCTACAATTCCCCCTTCGCTACAAAAGGAAAACCTGGAATTCCGCTTGCGACGCTGAGTCCCTGACATCCCAGCCATGGCCACGACCGCAGCGCGAAGGCAGTCACATGTGGCGTCCGGCCACGTAAGGCCACGGGTGTGCTGCACAGCTGGCTGGGCCAGGTGGGCACACAACACTTCATTTCCATTTCTAGATTAAAATGACTGGATAGGAAGTAAAACCGGAAGTCCCTCATAAAGGGGAGATTAACCTTACTATACATTTGGACTCTGTCTTAAGATGAACACTTCATAACTAAGCAAAGCGTAAAGCCGCCACAGCAACTCTGACGAACATTCTTAAGTGAGGAGCAGCGACAATGTCACCCAAGCCCACGGAGGGGCACTGGCAGAGCTGCAGACAGCTGTACAAGTTCTTGCTACTATATTTCTAGGGATGAAGTAGTACATTCACTTTCCTTTTTGCGGTGTAGTCTGGAAAATATCTGTACACACACTGCTATTAAATTTTAACTTATAAACAAACACAGCTTAATTTAGTAAAAGAAAAACTGCACCAAACATAAACCTGTATCTCGGTGACAGGCAGACCTGGCCTAAATTTAAACACAGCATTGAGACAAAACTTGAAAGACAGTGGCAAACCGACCATAAAAAGTATAACCCCAGTGCTATGTTTTGATTAGAAAGAACTAAAAAGAAACATCTTAGAACAACAGCTGATTTCAATATGCTGTCAGATGTGACTGTCGACAGAACAGAGAATTTAGTAATTATAAATGTATGAGTACACTTCAGGATGTATGCAAGTAACTAGAAAAGCACCTAACCGCCCCTGTGCAGTAAGACCATACTAGAATTTTAATTTAGGCTTTTCTGGAATTTCCAAATAGCCTACAAATAATGTCTTAACTTAATAACCTGGAAATGATGATAAATGTAAGAAAGTAAGCTTTTCTCGCTCTCCCTGTTGGCAGGGGCCAACACTCACGCTGCTCAGGAAGCAAAGCCAGCAACGGCTGACCAGAGCCCCCCGCCAGCCAGAGGGGGAGCCCCAGCAAGCTCATAGACCACCCGCCTTTGGGGCCGACTACGCAGACCCAGGGCCCAGGCTGCCCCGCGGAAGCACCAGCAGGACGGGGCAGGTTCCTATGATCCGAGCAGAAGGGTAAAGAAGAAACCCGGAGACCTTGGTGGCGTTCTCAGGCTTTTATTGAGCATTTCACATCACTTGTAGCACAGCAACCGGGTCCACGGCAGGCAGAGGGGCCAGGGGCAGGAGCCGGCAGGCTCCCTGGCCCCCGGCGAACCTTCACGCTCTCTGGCCTGTGCAGCGGTCTCTTGTACCGCTGCTCGCTGCTGTCTCTGCCTCCTCCACTCCCGGTGGCATCCCGTGACCCACCCTTATAGGCCCAGCCTCTCGGCCCAGGTGCGCCCACCGACGCATGCCCACACAGTAGAGTAGACCAGGGGTCACCAGCCAGCCTGCGTGTAAGACCGTGTGGCTCTAGACGCCAATGGTGGGGGGCGGGAGACCCTGACAACTCCCACCCACCTTCAGTCTGCGCTAAGTCACCGCACTAGCACTGGAACTGCAGAGAACGAAAATACCCAACGTCCCAAAGCTCACAGTCTTGCAGGGAAGTCGGGCCATGAAAGCTGGGATCATTTTGCTATGTAGGTGCCAGAGAAAGATTTTTGGAGGAATGATCATTTCATTAGCCTACTGAATGTAAACCTACTGCCTGAAGGTTGAGAAAATCAGTGTTTCCAGTCAGAGGTCAACCACTAACTCCATAACATAAAATAACTGGAGAATCGAAACTGGACTTGACCCTGGAACACCAGCGAGAGCCGCGTGCAGGGCGAGGGAGGTGCCTGAGAGGCACCATACACTGCCCTCTGTCTCTGAGCATCGATTCTGAGATACACGAGCGACTTAAAACAGCCTGCAAAGGTGGAGGGGTGGGGGGGATGCAAATTAATACCCCAATTAATACTGAACACATCACAATTTCAAAAATATTTAAAAATTTAAAGATCGTTCATAAGCAGCCAGCAGGTAATAAATCATAATATACCTGTTCTTTTTAGAGGCAACAGACACAATATATAAACACCTAAGAAAACAAAATGTTCCAGATACAGGCAGAAGTGATGTAGTAAAATATCTTTCACAACATTTTAGATTGCAAAGTTATTATAAATACCTGTATGAATTCCAATTAGGGAACTTCACAGATCTTAAAACAATGATAACTCATGAGGATTTTATCACCACCAACCCTAAAAGGGAATGTTATATGCTTCAGAGAAAACTTACAATGGTAAATATCTGATTTTGTGATTAAAAACTCACAGAAACCTAATTCTTCATAGCTATGAAATTTCCTGTCATCATCATATTATCGCACATCTACCTAAAAATTTACCAAACTATTCAATGACAATCGCCAACAGGGTAACCTTGGCCACACGTGTGCACATACACCCCCCCCCCCGCCATGTGATGGGTAAACACCGACCACCCACATTCATTCTGCTCCTGAGTATCAGAGAGAACAGAAAGTTAGTGCTATCATTTTTCTTAATATATTTTTCTACGTGGGCATATCATTCTTTTCACCAAGTTTGTAAGGATGACCCTTAAATAAATGTTTACTTGTACACACAGACAGGCAGACATGTTTGAACTCCAATCCTTTTCCAAGCTTTACACCGATTTCCAGCGGCCTACCGTACCTCTCTAACTAAATAACCACCCGCACTCTAAATCCCACATAACTAACAAAATGTGTCATCTTCTCACACGCACTGCAATCTCTGATCCCCGCAACTTCTCCGCTGGTATTTTCTCCCCTGGGTAAGACAACACCAGTGTCCAGCTGTGGCCTGGGTTACAAAGCCTGCCGCCCCTGCCTCTCCCGCTCGCCCTCATCCCCATGCCAGCGAGCGCGGCACGTGCTCTGGCCCGGGGAGGCTCCTCTGGAGAGCCACCACCTTTGGGGCTGCTCGTCTGTTTTCTGAAGAAGGAAGAAAAGGGTCCCAACCGGCCTCCATCTCTCAGTCACGAGTCTCTGTTTTCTGAAGAGGGAAGAAAAGGGTCCTGACCGGCCTCCATCTCTTCAGTCACGGGTCTCTGCTGAAGACACACTACATATAAGGTATGTGCGTTACTTTGCATCCAATTCAGCACTTACGAGATAGGAGATGCGGCCCATCAGACAAGATAGTAAGACAAGGATGAAGCTACTGTTCTTTTAGGAGAAAATACCTCTCACGATGGACACAGTGAGCTTCGGTAGTTACATTTTACAAATAAGGAAAAAATAAAAATGGGAGCCGTGATAGGGAGAAAATACCCTCTCAGCTCTTCGTAATTGAGCACAACGGGATCAGTCTTCTTTCCAAGTTCCAACGCTAAGCTATACAGATGCCAGAGGCCCCGATGGGCGAACACTGAGCGGTCGGGACAAGGCATGACTCGGGCTCTGTCTGAGACATTAAGTTGGACTAAATCAGAAAGACAAAGCCAACAGTCTCACGGGTCTCAGCTCAAGCAAGGTCTCAGCTCGTCCCTCTCCGCCTCTTGCTGCGGAATCCCAAGAGGCAGGTATTGGAGGGGGTGTACCCCAGGGCCACAGTCAAAAACACCGCAGCCAGCCCAGAGAGTAAACGTCGCTTGATGGCAGGACGGCGGTGTGACGCCCCCCTCTGCGGATGCGAGGCCCGCCCACGCCTGTGAGCAGCACCCCAGGACCCGTCAGCTACACGTCAACCCAGCGTCTTTAGAAAGAGCCATTAGTTCTTCCAGACCAGTTTTTAAACAGTATTTATTGCCTTTCACGCTGAAGAAAGTATGTCCTCTTAAATATGATATAGGCAGGGGAGAGACAGGCCGGCCCTCGTGCCAATTCCTTACTCAGTAACACGTTCGCTCTCTGGCAGTGTTCTCATTTCTCTTTAGCTATTTTAAGTCTCCAACTTTCTTCTTTGCTAAAATAACTCTAGTGACAAGGAAACGTGAAGAATAAAAATCAAAGCTTTGACTCCCATAAATGGCTGACGGCTAAGATGTCAACATAGAGTGACCTGAACCACAACATCATTTTCTGTTAGAAGTTACTTGAGGGCCTCCCCGGTGGCGCAGCAGGTTGAGCGCTGCACTGTGAAGCATCTGTGGCACAGTAGCGCGAGTTCGATCCCCAGCCAGGGAGGGACCCACAGGGCGCAGCAGACCGCCCCTGCCTCGCCCACTGCTCCCCTGAGCAGTGTGTTTCAGTAGAACCACCTGTCCTGCTCCCCACTCTGTCTCTGGTGAATCCTCTCACCTCCCGTGACTCTGGCCTGTACCCCAGCTCTTGTGTGCATAAACAAATAAAGCTTTAAGAAAAAGAAGAAGGAGGAGGTACTTGAGGGACTTGGTCGTCCCAGCTTTGCCCTCCAGGTGCGGAATTCCAAACAAGAACTGCACTGCTTTTCCTGTGGAAACACTTCCACATCATAGGTTTCCACTGGGCACCTGGAGTAGGAGGTAACTCAGGTCCCGAGGGAGGTTAATTCAGAGAGAACGACAGATACGTGCATTCACAGGCTCCAACACTGTCCTCATGCCAAGGGGAACTTCAGGATTACCAAGGTCAAACTGTGTTATCTGAACATCTAGGGAACCTGCTACCAAAGGAATGTTCAGATAAGAGTGATACATGTATCACAAACACACACACACGTGTTTCTGTAAAATGAGGATCGGATATAAGATGGCGAATTTAAAGATAAACTCACGTCAGGGAAAGCGAGTCAAGAATCTGATCTTCAACTCTGGGGCCTCAGTAATGGGACTCTGCACTGGGTTTGGATTTGATAAAATGATTAAAGATAACCGAAAACATTTTAAACTGACAAATAAATCCAAACGCTGTTATGTTTCGATGAAAACCATAGAGAAACACTAGAAGATCGAAACGCTTACCCTGACTGCTTGGCCAGGTCCATCACATAATGGGAGGTCGGGTGTAATGAGAAGGGAGATTCGTGAGAAGGCAGAGCTGGCTTTCTTCTCGACAGCATTCAAAAGGAGGGCTCTCTTCCGCACTGTTCTCTGAATGTCCCTAAAATTCTTGCTTTTTGCCTTTCCCGGCTTTAGCTCTGACTTGGGCTACCATCCTGTTACGAACAACCTCCTTATTCAGAGAGGTATAAATACTATGGTATAAACCCTTTAAGTCACAACTGCCTCACATTACGTCCCCGTCCAAGTAAAATGGTCACTTTCATTAAACTCCCAAGGCTTTTTTCAGGCTGGGTTAGCAGTAATAATATGACTACCCGAATCATCGGGGTGCCTTACACGGGCTCACCTGCGTAGGCCTTTGCACAGGCTCTCACACGCACACATTTGTTCACGTGTGTGTGCACAGGTACGTAAGATTTTTCCATGCTATATCTCTCTCAGACAATTTGCACAACACACAGAGGATGTTCCCCGAGCCTCCTTGTGGGCAGAAGTCACTTTTCAGACGCCACCTGACAGTGCTAACCTGCGCTTCCCAGGAAGAGGCCGCTGTCACCTTCGGCTAGTGACAGAACAACGGGCGTGACAGCGGCAGGCCAGTGCAGAGCTGACTGAGAAGTGCAGCAATGCCTACAGCTGCTCAGTGGAAGCGGCCACAAGAGATACCCCGGGGCGCGCTGGTGCTGGGAAGGGGGCCGGGTTACTAGGAGCCCAGACCCAGCTGCAGTGACTTTCCCCCAGGAGCCCCCGCCCCAAGCAGGAGAATGTAAAGATGGAGCTGCAGTAAAGCACCAGGGACCGGACCAATGCAAGGGCTGAGACTTGGTCAAGTCCCTCAGCAGGGCGCCCTCCCCAGGTCCTTATTCCAGCCCAGTGGGGGGTGGCAGGCACCTGTGAGCTCATCCTTAATGTGAGGACTGCGCCCCCAGCTGCGGAGGTGGGGCCAGTGCCCTGACTTCCCAGCTCTGGGACTCAACCTGCAGGGCAGAAAGGCTGGCAAGCAGGACCCGCAGAAGGCAAGGGGTCAATCACAAAGAGATCCGCTCTCAAACCCTGGACCCTGGAGCCTCAAAGGGGGTGTCCGCAGCTGTTACTAAGGTAAGGATATAAAAACTGAAGGGTTCAGTCGGTTATCGGAGGGCGAGCGCCCTTCAGAGAGAGGCAGAGAAAGACAGAAGTGACAGGCACAGGAGAAGAAGGCAGCCCCAGGGCACAGGGCCTGCTGTGAGAGGACACTGCCTGCTTGCCAGCAGCCACCAAAGCCAGCACCAGGCAAGGAACAAGCTCCTCCCTGGAGCCCTCAGGGGTGCGCCCCAGCCCCCCAACACCTGGGCGGTGGCCCAGAGAGGCTGCTGCCTGCTTTGCAGTCTTGAGAGCTATAAGATGATAAATTTCTCATGCTTTAAGCCACCCAGCTCCGTGGTAATCTGAGACAGCAACGACAGGAAACTAATACGGCATATTTCTTCTTTTGCCAAGAATCTCTACATGGCACATTGTAAACTGGAGCCTTATATATAAAGTGTCACCATGTAATGCACATTTTAAAAGTCCTTATTAACATTCTGGGCTTACATCTTTTTACTGGTACAGAATTTCCTTTAATTCAATGCTCACAGTATCATACAAGTGGGAATTTTAAGCCTTTACGTTTCATTTTTCTTTATTTGTCAGTATGTACCTTTTGATCCTAGAAGAAGAAAACAGAATGGACCCTATAAGGTTTTACAGCTGGCCTGAGTCTCCCCCGAAAGTCTCCTTTTGTCGGTAGCTGAGCTTCCCAGGCAGACTCCCCGTCCAGCTGCCCCACCCGGGAGTATTAGTCTCGCTTCAGAGACAGCTGTGGGGAGCTCGTTGTCTCTTTACATCAAGCTGGAGATGAGCTTTTCAGAAAAAAAAAAAAAAAAAACAAACAGGAAGGTGGCAGAAAAAACAGGACATTACCTGAAAAGCAGTCACCTATTTCAGCAGCTGTCTACACTCCCATTACTGACCACGGGAAAGTGTGTTTCGGTTCATTATCTGGCCACTGAGGGCCTGGGACCAAGCACCAAGAGAAGCAGAGTCTCGCCACTGTGCCAGTCATCGGCTTGGGCCCCACTTTTCTCCTCCAGGGTCCTACTCTGAACTCTGCAGAGGACGGGGTGTCGAGGAGTTGGAGAACGCTAATCAGGAAAAAGTAAAAAGCCCTTTCCAATAATTCTAAGTCCAAATATTCAAACCAACAGACTGATGTATACAACAGCAATCACTTTTTTAAAGATTTTTTATGTATTTATGCACACAAGAGCTGGGGTGCAGCCCAGAGACAAGGGGGGTGAAAGGATCCACCAGGGACAGAGCGGGGAGCAGAACAGGCAGATGGACTGAAACACACTGCAGAGGAGAACAGCGGGCGAGGCAGGAGAGGTCTGCTGCGCCCTGTGGGTCCCCTCCCTGGCTGGGGATCCGATTCGCGCTGCAGTGGCCACAGAAGCCCCACAGTGGGGGGTTCAATCCCTTGTGCCACCAGGGAGGCCCCAACAGGGATCAATTCTTTACCAACAGGAAAGCATTAATTAGGGAAATCAAACATTTGTGGCAAGAGGAAAATTGATGGCACTAAAGAAATTTGAAACAAGTAGCTCCAAATACTGAGAGCTAACAATGCTTTCCATTTAAAAGTAAATACGCCCGCCATTCTATTAATCTCATGGAATTATACCAAGTCTTCAAACACCAGAGTCAGGATTAAATTACCATGTTAAAGACCATGAATGGAATGGACTTGTTCTGTAGTGAAACTGAGTAAATACAATGAGACATCTGTTACAAAGACTGGATGTCAGACTTCACAAAGTTACAGCAACTGATGTCCCAAATTCACATAAGTTACTAATGTTGCAAAGGTACCATGCAAATATTGGGAGGTGTTTACAATACAACTCAAGTCTCTCAAAAGGACACTTCACTCAGAAAAGCTGATGTATCTTTTCTAGTCTTCTTAAAACAACCTAGCTCCGTGGTACACCTGAAAATGCTTTAGAACCTTCACGACTCTTCAGCCAGGGCTCACCCAATACAGAGTCTAGGCTGTTCTGTTCGTACATAAATGACAGGCCTGGAGACACACCTGACTCCTCCCCGCTAGGTGGACGCACACGAGGTCACTGAGCCCACAGGCCGTGGCCCCTCAGTGACCCAGCCCGCCCCTGGGTCCCGCAAGGTGCTCTGCCCTGTTTTTAGACTCAACAGACCCTTAGGGAAACTCAGTAAGCCATCACAGAATTCAACAGAAAATACACAGAGATTCTGAAATACATTTTTGTCTTCTTGGTTTAGAAAGTCACCAATGAATTGCTCAGACATTTAAATGCTCTCAAATGCAGCAGTGCATAGCAAAAGATTTTGATCGTTCATAATTTATATATGCCTATGATCTTACCAGGACTGTCTTAAATCTAGATACGTACCACTCCCCGAGAATGTAAAAATCAGTACTCCACTCATCCGCAAATGTGGTATACAACACAATGAAACAGCACGCCGCTGCTAAAAAGGGAAAAAGAAGAAAAGAAAGTTGCCATCTGTGATGGCATGGATAGAAGAAGGGATTATGTGAAGCAAACTAAGTTAGAAGGAGAAAGACAAACACCAGATTTGTCACTCGTATATGGAATAGAGAGAAGCAAAACAAAGGAATAGACCAAAACAAACCCTAGAAATCTGACTGTAAAACTGGGGCCAGTGGGGGGGGGGGGGGGAGAGAGAGAAGCAAAGGGTGGAGGACTGTGGGTGCCCTGGTGGTGTGGGGGTGCGGGGGTGGGAACACACTCTGGAGGAGCGTAAACCTGTAGCTCTGAATCATGCACAGTATCATACACCAGCGCTACCTCAATTAAAAAAAAAATTAAGAATCAAAAAACCAAAATAGTATTACCCCAAAACTATGCTTCAAAACTCATCTGTGAGTCTTTGAAAAGATACCCTTAAATGCATGTGTGTACACACAGGTACGCACACGTGTGCAAGTGCACGCGCACAGTTGTTCGCGTGCATGGCGTGACTCTCTTGTAACTGTGCACCTAGAGGTTTACACGAGAAGATACGGTAGTCACCTATGGCAATAGCCAACAACCTATTAATTTTTCATCCTTACAGATAACAAATAATGATGATTGCTTAATATGACTGTACATATAAATGTATAATTATGTATTGATTAGTTTAGCTTTTAGCAAAACACAAGAGTATATTGCATTTCTCCAGAGTAAGATAGTATTTTTAAAAATTATACCAACAGACCATTAGCATTGAGTGAATTTATTTTCCCCAACAGTGCTAAAGATATGCAAAATTTTCATTCTTTAGAGTTGCATAGTAAATGATTAACACCAGCTCTGCTCATTATCTCGCTTAACAAAACTTCTCTAAAAACAAATAAATCAAAAATGCCTCCAACATTCCTGAATAAATAAATTACAGGCCTATTCAGTGGCAGCAATGATATTTTAAAAAGCTTGTGCAAGCTCAATGTAAGATTTTATTACAAAACCACATTTGATAAAGGAAAAAACTGTCTACTTTTTCATCCTCTGCATAGTTTTACTAACAGGAATGGCTTCTCCAAGATGAACAGGCTTTATAATGGCGACATATCTAGCAAGTGTTAACCCTGTGTTCCAACAGATTATAGTCACTGCTAATTAGGAGCTGATACTTCTCCTAAAGAAACTTTTAGGGAGCCAAAGTATTTTTCTCTCATAATGAGAATGTGAGGGGAATGGCAGCTAACAGGCCCGTCACTATACGATCACAGCCGTAAACGAGAGCATCTGGTGACGGGAAACACACTCCTTGACTTTAGAGTAGGTATTGAGCTAAGTGGCAGAGAACCAGCCTTATTTTTATTTCTGCCCCCGAACTTTTGCACTAAGAATATGCCATAAAAACCACTGACAAAGGCATCCCGTGTGTCCTGGTTTTCAGTAAAAATAGGCGTTATATAACAGCTGTACCTACACATTCCATTAAAAAAAAAAAATCTCGGTACAGAAATAGTACTAATTAAGCATAAATGTTAAGAGGGGAAAATTAATGAAGTGATGAAATTGCATTATTTTAAAGTGAAAATCAATGTATTCTAAGATTCAATAACGCTCACTGGGTGATAAGTCTACAGCATAATCAAGACTGTAAGCTAAAATCTAAAATTAAAGCTCTAACGCGTTAACCTATATTTTATTCAAACAACCACTAAAAAACCATTTTCCTTTACGACTGACAAAAGTTATAACATTGGAAGATCTAGTGTAAAAAGAAAGGGCTTTATAGTTATTCTAATCTAACCATTAAAAAAAAAATCCTTCAAAGTTAGTCTACCTAGATTTTTGCCATTTCCAATAATGCACATGCACACACACATACACACACACCACACACACAAAATAATTCAGTTCAAAACACAATAAGGTCCCCTATGGCCATTGCCTAAAAGATTTTTCTTGGAATTTATAAAAAAAAAAAAAAAAGCATGTAAATTAAGGTGACTGAAACATGCTTTCATCTCGCAGAGTAATATGGTAGCTATTCATCACCTGAAGCCATAAAACACTAGGTCTTGTCCTTAGCATATTCTAATGAAGCCTATCATGCAAATGAGAGTGACCTTTTCTTTGCGTTCTGCAAGTTCACATTTATCCCAGGAGTACATAGAGTTTGCCAATACAAACTAGCCAAAGACTGGTAATTACTGTAATCAATTAGTAGTTAGTGTCGTTCTGCTCATTTTCAGCTAATGTCAACTAAGCCATTTTTGAAAGAGCCACCCTTGACAACAGCATTTCTGTTGCTGTTCTTAAAGGTGGGGGGGGGGGGGGGGGGGGGGGGGGGGGGGGAGGAAGGGAAATAAAGGGCCGAAAACATTTCAACTTTCCAATATGGCCGCAAGGCGAGTCCTTCCAAAGGAGGAGAAGCTCCAGACAAGGCACGAAAGTTTATAATGGACAAAGACTCTCCGGTAAAGTTGTATATCCTTAAAATGACATTGAAGTTTCCTGCCTATACAATTAAACATTAATATTTAAATATTTAAATGAAGGACACTCTCCTGTGCAGCAGTTCAGACTTGGTGGAACTTGGGCCCTTTTCGCTGCGGTTGAGTAAACAGGCCGTACCCTCTGCTCAGGAACGTCTATTCTGCCGACAGTTATGGATAGGAAACATTACGGCAGCCGGTAATTAAAGTAAAAACTAATACTGTCTCAGAGATGGGGAATTTTGTAAAGGAAAATCATTTATCATGGCTTACAGTTCTCACAACTGAAATGAATTATCTTCTCCGTTAGCACATATCCATTTTAAGCCCGCGTGTTTACCAAACTGAAATGAGGCCCACTGGCCGATCTTAATTGCGTTAGCTGGCAGGCACCGAACAAAAACACAATAGGTCGCAGAGCAAATTCACACATATTACACAACATAAGCCCTTGGACTTTAAAAGTGGGTATCAACAACAAAGACCGGTTTAAATGAAAGGCTGTGGTATCACAAGAAAACCATGCTTATTAAAGAATTCCACAGGATTTCCCCTTAACAGAACTGCTCTTAAATCTTCCCAAAAGGACTAATGGAAAACACCTTTGTTGTTGCGAGTTACTACATAAAAATGTTAATTTCACATCGACTCACGTCCTACCTCTGAACCTGGCCAACATGTGAAGGACAATATATTCAACACCCTGCTATGAAAATTTATGAGAGGAAACGGAGATCATTCCTATGCTAGGGAGAAAATGAGCCTGTGCTATCTCAGAAGTTATCCAAAAAAAAGGAAGTAATAATATTGAGATGAGTAATTTCACTGAGATTTCTGAACCCAAACGCAGCACTAAATGCCAACAGTGTTTGTCCACGTCAAACCGGGGCACTCAAAGGCATGTTGTCCTTGCGTCTGGGAAAATCAGACTTTTATAAACTTGCATCTGTGCCTACGAGTAAATTGCTGCTTTAATTTTATTTTGTTAAAGATTTATTTTTATTTATTTATGCATATAAGAACTGGGGCAGGCCAGAGGCTGGGGGCGGGAACAGAACAGGCAGATGGACTGAAACCCACTGCAGCGGGGAGCAGCGGGGAGGCAGGAGAGGTCTGCCGCGCCCTGTGGGTCCCCTCCCTGGCCACAGATCGAACTCATGTTACAGTGGCTGGCAAAAGCTTGATAGCACCAAGGCTTTAACCCCTGTGCCACCAGGAAGGCCCCATTACTGATTTTATGTAAAGAAAAGAGACTTAGAGTCCTCCCGGGGTAAGTCAGCACATACATAAACATGCGTCGTGCTTCTCTTCTCACCAAGGAAGGTGAGTCACGGAAAACCAGACTAGTGAGCAGAGAGCGGGAAAAGCCATATTCTAGGGCCTTCCTTCAGCATCCACCAGGTTCCTCAGCAGTATTCTGGACATACCACTCTCAGACATCCGAGCGCACCAGTGAATCAGGGTCTCTTAGGAAATCAAAGCACCTAGAAAAGATGAAAGCCTATCCAAGGCCAGGCTGGCCGGTTCCTTTACACCTACAGCCCGTGGAACCAGCACGCCAAAACGCAGGCCCAAGGAGGGTGCGCCAGGCCGGGGAACAGCACAGGGCCAGCGCGTCTGGCCACCTGCTGACGGCTGCAGCCAGGCTGACTGCAGGCAGAGGCTCCCTGCTCAAGCACCCGCACGACCGCAAAGCGTGGGGGAGCCTGTGGAAACCCTGAGTGAGGTGCCTGCTCCCACGGTGACGTCAGGGTAGGACGGGCACGCAGAGGCACTGGAGGGGTGACGGCCAAGGGTTACTGCTGGGCCTCCGCAGCTGCCGCTCCTCACGCGTCGTCCCACACGCTCCACCTGCCTGCCGACCCGGAGCAGGGCCAATGGCGGCGGACCGGCCTCTAGTTCGGTCAGAGGAAGAAGCCCACGCAGCCCTGACAGCGCCGAGAGGGCACAGGCGCGCGCAGGCCCAGCAGAGAGAAGTCACCAGTGAGTGTGAGGGGCCTGAGGCTTCTCAGGCGCATGACGCCAGGCCCGGAACAAGGAGCTGCCCAAAGGCATACAGGCCCGCGCGAGGCATCGAGAGCCCGTGCCCTCAGCCACGACGAGGCTCACGGTAAACACTCATGGCCAGTGGGGACGAGCCCCGAGACGACACGAGCTGCCCGTGAAGCCACCCACAGCGCAGCTACGAGTGTCGTTCCAACAGCCGGCTCCCAGGACCAGCCAGACTGCGGACACAAGGCGCCCACCGGAAGCCGCCACGCAGGCCTGGGCCAGCGGAGGCGCGAGCGGCCGCTGTCCTGGTGCTCGGAAGGCGTGGCTACCTCTGAGTCTGGAGACACAGCAAGTGGAGGGGCAGCGACCTTTTAAAAAATTAGCTGTGGATCCTTTATAAAAATAAAAAATCATATAATGAAGAAATGGAGTAAGTTTCCATTCATCTGTACGGGGTGCATGATTTAATGTCCGAGAGTGTTTCAATTTGTTAAGAGTGCTTAGTCTAGAGAGAGGTTTAAGCGAGTATCACATATTGTAATTTACAATTATTGCAGCATTTCAATTTCTCCATAAGCTAATGAAGTGCATAAAGCACCCTTCTAATGCAATAATTTAAAACTACGTTAGGTAACTTTAAATTACCTTGCTTATTATAGCTTATAAAAAAGTCAGAGATAAAAACTAGTATTGCAATTGGTAATTTAACAGTTAAACATTTTTCCTTTGGAGCAGCAGGAAGCCACAGGCCTCCGTGCGCCGCACACACTCAGAAGCCGAGTCGTGTCGACTCTGGCGGCTTTGGACCCTTCACTGTCTGGGCTGATGTACACAGGGAAAGCACAGAAATCAAATTAATTAAAAATGGAACCCAATTAATTATTCTGTAGCTTTCAAAACTTCCCACTTTACATAGTGGACGGATTTCCAAATGCAACATAAAACGTATTTATTTTAAAATGAACATATGACGTAAAGAGACGCAGAGGGAAGGGGGATGCTGAGGGCAGCACCTGAGCGTTTAGTGATTTTCATTAACTTTGGGGTGCGGGGGCAATGGCTCTACGCATATTGCAAACCAATTAAGGGGAGCTGTGCGGAAGAGCCGCCACGGTCTGTCCTGGCCACCCGCTGCAGGGAGCGGCTCCTCCGAGGGAGCCCGGCTCTCTGATCTGACAGTTTGCGTCCAGCACTTTCTTCAGTCACCCGTTCGCAGAGCCAGGCGGAGGGACCGCTCTGACAGCGCCGCCCGGCTTGGCCCTCTCCTCCCGCGACCCCGAGCACGCGCCTCTCCTTATCTGTTGGTACTTCCAGGAGGAATTCTCGTGTTCACAGCAGAAAAGGGGATTCTCACCACCAAGTCAAAAGGCTAAGGAAAAGCTGTCAGAAGCAGCTGTGCTTACTCTGGGCTGCAGGGGCAAAGGAAAACGAAACGAACTTGGCTTGGGTGACACAGAACAGTCCCTGGCTCAGTTCAACAAGAACAGCACTTCTCAAAGTGTGAGTTACAGCACTCCTTTTCATAAGACAGCCATGAAACAGCCTCACTATTTAGATTTAAGCTAATCCCCCAGTAATACGCACCGATGCGTGCGTACACTGTGAACACCCCCACAGGAGCGCCTGGAAGCTTGGCACAGATCGAAGCCCTGTTCTGGCCCTTTCCGCCGGCAACTCTATCAGTGACGGTGGCCCTGCTGACGCCCAAGTGACTCTGCGACTTTCTCTCTAGCGAGAAACTCAGAATTAGCGACCCTGAAGGCCTCCTCGGGCTCCAGGAGCTGGGGCCCATCTACACTATCCCCCCGTGGTCACTCTGGGCCACCTGCATCAGCACGACCGGGCTGATGACAAAGGCACACTCTGGACCAGACCTGAGACAGGTGCGGGCAGCCTCACAGCGCCCCATGCCCCGGCCGGGTCTCCGCACTGAGGACAGACAGCCGCTCGCCTAGGACTGTGCCCGGGAAAGCGCCTGCGCGGACCCCTCTGGCCCCGGACAGAAGGCTGCCCGGCACGAACCGCAGGGAGAAAGGACGCAGAAACCACGGGGAGCACTTCCTACGCATCGGCCCCCAAAGTCCAGGGCGGCAAAGCTCCTGCTGCACTTGCGTTTCACAAGGGGAAAGCTTCCTCCACAGGCTCAGAAATTTCAAGGACATGACGATACAACGGGTTGTATTAACCTAACAGAAACAGGTAAACACGTTACCTGTTTTAGTTAAATATGACAAACTTAACTAAGAGAAACGAATGGCTGATGGAGGCCGAGTAGCCCAGTCACTGGACAGGTGCGCTCTTCCCCTACGGGCCCAGCAAGCTGAGCGACCCCGAGTCCTGCCTTCTCCAGGGCCGCTTCTGCAGTCCCACGGAACGTGGGCTGCGCAGGGCGGCCCTGCCCTTTCAGGCAAGTTCCCTGATTGCAGGGGCCTAGCGTTGAAGGACACACAACCTGAAACTCCCACGCTTGTCCGCACTGCAGATACTTCAAAAAGCCACCGAGGAAGGGCATGCTGCAGGCCACCTCCGGCGCGGCTGGGAGGAAACGGAGAGCGAGCCACACTGCACCCGTAACCAAGACCGAGGTGGTCTCAGTACCGCCACCGACCGTGCGGCTGGTCAGAAGCCAGCCCCTGTGTCGTCAGAAAGCGTCTTTGCCTCAGGTCTCCGGGTGCTTCCACATCATGCACCGAGGGTGCGTGGGCGAGCGACTTGGCACCAACACGGCTGATGTCTCAGAGCCACTGCTGGCATGTTAGTCTTGACCAGTAACGTCCATCAGCATTTGGGGAAGCGCCCTTGCAGAGAGGCCACACCGAGGCAGTATTAACACAACCAAGGGGAAAACATTAGCAACTGTGAGTAACGTGTGGAGCTGCCCTCAGCACAGCGTTGGTCAGTGGCCTGGAAGGGACCTCCTCGTCCCTTGAGAGACCAGGCCCTGAGAGTCACCGGCCGAGGCTGTCCCTGGGGCCCATGGCAGTGCCCAGCGCCGCCCGAGGGCATCTGCTGACGGCTGCTGGGCCCGCCACAACAGCCCAGCCTGCCAGCGGGGCTGGACACGAACACACCCTCCTGTCTGAAGAACTCTGACCTTCTAAGCAGCCACCCCGGACGCCAAAGCCCCGTATGCAGACGTCTCCAGGTCCAGACCATTATGGACAATGCACCAACCCTAATGGATTACACCTCTTCAAACACGACCAGCCGAAACACCACGATAATCACTTTTCATTTTTATCCTTATGACTGCTTCTAAAACAACATAAAAATGTCTTTGGTAAGAGGAATAAAAGAAAATACTTAAGACGTAAAGTAAATTCAGAGAGATCTTTAAAGGGCCTTAGTTGCATGTGTGACTACTGTATGGGGGTACACTAAACACACCTGGTGATGTGCTAACTTGCAGACACCACACTAGTGACTATCTGATCCCTATCTGCTATCTCCAGAACCTGATGTGTTTACTTACACTGGGTCCCCTCCCAGCACAGTAAATAAAGTCACAGAAAACTGATGCGTGAGGAAGACAGTAAACATGCAAGAAAGAAGCGTGCCACTGTTCTTCTGCGGAGCATCTTGGCAGATGAGTCTGTGCTGTCCGAACCATTCCTCCGGTTGGGGAAAGCCCTACAGAAAATCAGTTCTCGGCAGCAAAGCAGCAGTCGCGGCTGCCTGGGGCGTGGCTGAGAGTCTCGTGAAGCCCCCTGGCGGGACCCGCCTCCTCGCTGACGTGAGCGGCTCCCCAAGCGCAGGCAGATAGATGTGCAGTGACACTAACCAAGACTAAATAATGAATGCCAAACCGCGGCTGCTCCCGTCCTCCAGCCCTGCACAGGAGCTACCCGCTGGCCCGCGTCCCAGCAAAGGCAGCCGGTCACCTCTGCAGTTAGCGCTGGGCAGCGGCCGCGGCCAGCAGCAGCGGGAGGAGTCCAGGCTCACGCCAGAGCGGGCCCGGCACCCAGCGCCCTGGCCCAGCTGCAGCACACAGGGAGGCCCAGGCGGACGCAAGACGGCAAAGAGAGCCGCAGCCCGAGGCGGGAGCGCCCCCGCTGCGTCTTTGACCTCACGGTCAACCAACGTCCAGTTCTGCTTTTGCTTTTTTAACGGACTTGTTTTTACATGGTTGTTCGTTTTTGTGCAATATTTGATTCTTTCTCCCCTCGGGCGTGATCCCCGTGAGACTCCCACCACCACCTCGAGGGGCCACGGTCCGCTGGCTCCTCCCCACGCAACCTCCCCTACTGCACATCGCAGAGCTGAGATCTGCTGCCAGCTTGGGCTTTGCTTTTAATATGACCTTGTTTTGTTC
This sequence comes from Galemys pyrenaicus, assembly GCA_019455555.1. Classification (NCBI taxonomy): domain Eukaryota; kingdom Metazoa; phylum Chordata; class Mammalia; order Eulipotyphla; family Talpidae; genus Galemys; species Galemys pyrenaicus. The sequence continues at coordinate 2,282,008 of JAGFMF010012294.1, forward strand.
CCCTGTGTTCCTCCCAGACGTGAAACCATCCTGCATTTTCCTTTCTCCTGGTTTATTTCACCGAGCTCCATCTGCGTTGCTGCGAATGGCATGAGGGCATCTTTCCTTACTGCTGAGTAGTATTTCACTGTGTTTGCCCCACATCTTTTGGATCCAGTCATCTGTTTGGGGGCCTTTAGGCTGCCTCCGTATCTTAGCTACTGTAAACAGTGCTGCAGTAAACATAGGGGTGCAGGTTTTCTTTCAATTTAATGTTTTCGTGCCCTATGGGTAGATTCCTGGGAGTGGAGCTCTGGGTCATACGGTAGCTCCATTTTTTAGTAACTTGAGGTCCAGCCTGGTTCTTCTTTGACCCCACATCCAACATTCCAGGCTGGTCCTCCACCCCACAGTCTCTGGGAGAGCCACCTGGCCCTGCGCGCCCACCGCACGTCTTCCTCAGGCCACCCTCCGCACACCTGTCACTCCCTCCACTGCCACCTCCGGGAGAACCACAGCCAAGCGCACTAACTGTGGGCGTGTCCACCCCCACAAACACCGGGCCCGGGAGGGAGGGCCGCCCATCAGCAGCCCACGCTGCGCTCTCACGCCCCTGAACTCACGCTGCATCTGGGCTAGAGGAAGCAGGGAGGCTGTGTCAGACTTCCTACGGTGGAACAAACCAGGTTGCAGTACCCGGCAGCAGTGAGAACACTGGTCGGCCTCCTCCTGGAACTTACGCCTGAGCTCGCTTGCTCGGTGACGACGTGTCACAGGTGAGACTGATGGAGCGAGGCGGGGAGGCCACAGGTGTGCAGGCTTGGAGCGGGAGCTGAGCACGAGCTGCGAGGGGCTGCTGTCTGGAGTCGTCCTGCGGCCCTGCTTCAGGGCACGTGCCCAGGCCCGGTCCCTGGAGAAGGGCCGCGAGCAGCAGTGGAGGCCGAGGGCAGCAGGGGTACAGGTGGAACTGGGGCTGGGGCCGCGGCACCAACTGGGAACGATGAGGCCTGCCCTGGCCAGAGGGTCAGTCAGGATGGCTCGCTCTCCTTACACGAGAACAGTGCTGGCCGCCTGTGACTGGGAACTGGGAACCAGCTGCCTTAACCCCCTCCAGGCCAAGGCCGAGCTGACAACCCAATGCCGGCACTGACCAGAGTCTGAAGCACCCGCATCTTCACAGCAGGGTGGGTGCCCCAGGTGAAACAGAGGGAAGAGTTCCAGCAGGTGCCAGTCCCAGCTCCAGCCCTCCCTGCTCACTGCAGCAGAGCCTGAGGCTGGAGGCACTGCTCCTCCTGGCCTGGGAGTGCTGGCCCTGTGGACCAACACTAGACCGGCCACGTGCTCCAGGGCATGCGAGCCCTGGTGCGCACTGGAGGCCGCGCTTCCCAGCACCAGGGCCCACACCTCGACAGGTGCAAAGGCAGCAGTCGGGAAAAGACAGACACCTGCGAATACTGATTAAAATTCTAGAATTATTCCCAGCTACTTGTAAACAAGGCATAATGTCAATTCGCCGGGACAGGGAAAAGAACGCTTCCTATTACACACAGAGCAACTGAAACTGAAAAGAACACACCGCCCATTCTGGAACAAAAACACCCGAAGAAGCCTCAGGCCCGCAGAACTGGGAACCGGGTGACAAGGAGTGGAGGTCGGTGGCACAGAGCCCAGCGAGTGGAGAACAGCCGTGGAGACAAAAGCCAGCAACGCCATACAGAGAAGACACGAGGACGCTGCGAAGGACTCGCGCCGAGGAACAGTGTGAGCGAGGAAACGGAAATATTTCCTCCCCCTCCCCCACCCAGGCATGCCGGCCACGGCCCAGCCCCTCTGCCGAGCTGTGGGCAGGTTCCCGCCCACGGAGCGGCCTTGCTGCCCCTCCTGGCCATCTGCTGACCACGCCCTGCACCACCGCCCCTTCCGGTGAGTTCCAGACACAAGCCCTTCTAGGAAATTCTGAAAGAGGAAAAGTAACAAAAGCTGCACGTTCCAGTGTGCGGTGTTTGTTTGGTTTTTCAGTCGCTGGGTGGGAAACCAGACTTGCTCGAACGTGAGGCCATCAGTGGCCCCGTCACCCCGGTGGCGCACGTGCAGCCGTGCCGCCACCGAACGTCCTCCGCAGGCCGGGCCGCGGCCCGAGGTCTCGGCCTGGGTCACCCCCGCACGCGGCACGCGCCGCACGTCCGCCGGCGGGATCTCCAAGAGCTGCGAAGCGCCCAAACATGCTCCCTTGAGGTGCGGGCTGGCAAGGCCGTGGAGCCCCGCGCCTGCTCCTCACTCCCCGCCGGCCTCTCCCGGAGGCGGGTGGGCTGCAGCTGGGCCCCGCCGTCTACCGGAGGCCGCCACCAACTCCTTCCCCTTCGAGATGCTGTAAAACGCTGCTGTCTGGAGCCCACCGAGAAAGACACAGCCCGCGCCACCCCTGCGCGCCGTTCCCCGCATGCCCCTGGTGCGGGCTCCGCGGAGTCAGTGCTTGAGGACAGGACTCAGCAAGTCGGTCTTGGCAGCTAAAAAGCGAGGTGAGTAAACCTGCTTTATTCCTATTAAGACACGGAAAACAAACCCCGAGATTTTGGCTCAGACCGGCTGCGACCTCGCAAGAAGGGCCTGCCATACCGCAGCCTCCAGACCGGTAAAACATGCCGTTCCCCCACGCGCAGGGACCCCGGCCTGCCAGGAATCTAGACTCCAGCACTTCTGCGGTACTAAAGGTTGAATATTTCCCTATGAATTAAGGTGCATTATTAAATAGCCGACGCCATATAATGCCAGTTCCAGCCAAAGGAAGGACTCAGGGAGGCAGACATCAAGCCCGTTTTGGCACACACAGCTGGCAGCATAGACACTAAGGGCCAAAGCACTCTGTAAGTCAAAGCAATTCAGTGCACAGACTACCCCGAAAACCCCTCCGAACACGCCGTGGCGACTGTTTCTGTGTATCGGGTTGTCCGCATTTGTCCTGCTCTTCAAGTTCATCTCGGAAGGGAAGGTCATTCTCTCCGCACACAGACCCCAGGCTTCGCCATCAATTACCGGCTCTAAGGATTCAGGCCCAGGGCCAGTCCTGCGTGATCTCCGCGCAGCAAACAGCACGAGAGGGCCGAGCCGGCATCACTCATGTTTAACGAGATGCTCCTTCACGGTGTCCTCTAACTAAATGCACTCTTAGCCATGACTCTGGACACAGCACGCGCTCTGGCAAGAGGGCGGCCAACTGCTAAGGGGCAGTGAGCCCTCGGTGGACCCGAGAGGGAGAGGGCGCTGAGTGAAAGGGGCAGGAGGGGCCGCCGCCCATGCACCAAGCTCGGGAGCCCTCTGCCTACAGGCGCCCGTGGATGCTGTCTTCTCTCCATGTCCCCACCAGCACCCCACAAATGGGTGAGCATGGAGCGTGTATCCAAGTAGAGCAGAATGAAAACACACCCCTCTGGTTCCTCCTGATCCTCAAGGAAATATTCCAAACATCATACGGCCACAGAAGAATCCAAGTAGAAATCCAAAGCTGTTCAGTACGCAGGGAGCGGCCTCACTCACTAAGTCATTTTAGGTGGAGAGGAAGCATCAATTTCACGTGAACAAAATCTATTTCCACCAAAAGAACGAATGAATTCTACTTGAAATGTTATAGTTTTCAATTATTCACCTACTCAAGTTTGAATCTGCAAATAAAAACATTAAAGAGAAGAGTTTCACTTTCCGTAAAAATGAAAACAAAAAGAGAAAAATGACCTCTCTAAACCATAAAGGAAAGATGACAATAGTCTGAAAGTGGTCTAAATTTTCAATTCAAATTAAATTTAAGATTTATTTATTTATGCATACAAGAACTGGGGTACAGGCCAGAGGCATGGAGGGTGAGAGGATTCACCAGAGACAGAGTAGGGAGCAGAATAGGCAGATGGACTAAAATACACTGCTGAGGAGGCAGGAGAGGTCTGCTGCGCCATGTGGGTCCCCTCCCTGGCCAGGGATTGAACTCACGCTGCAGCGGCTACTGAAGCCCCACAGTGTGTGGCTCAACCCCTTGTGCCTCCAGGGAGGCCCCACAAATTAAATTATTTTTTAACAAACAGATTGTATCAATAGCATTTCATCAGGTTTGGCAAACCTTGGATTAGTAGGCCGGTGAAATGCTAAAGCAAACATGAGACATTCAGAAATGATACACGAAAGAAACTATTTTCAGAGTTAATAATATTAAAGGTACCAAATTAGGTTCTGCCTCACCTACCAGTACAATAGTTTTAAAATTAGTTATTTAAACAAGTAGGACAAAACATATTTAACAGGTATAGAACACAAACAGATCATCTTAAAGTAGGGAGATGAAATTTTTTTTATTTTGTGAATGTTTGACCAAAATAAGTTAATGAAAAATATGTCAAAAACAGATTATGAGAGTTCCCATGTATCAAAGAAGAAACCATTAAAAATCTAATGCTAAAGTTTAAGAAACACAGTAAGCTGCACCCACTTAACAAGTGTTAAGTGGATCCGACTTTCTGAGCGGTAACTGAGGGGTAACAACAAGCCTTGACCCTCATCATTCACTTTGAAGGCCCGATTTCCACTTCTGGGCACCGACCCAAAGCACACAGTAAGCCTACGACAAAATTACCTCTGTGTGAAGGTGTCCACCACAGGACAATATGCAAAAGTGAATAACCAACACAAGAAGCATTAAGAAATGGTCACATAATTCATATATGCTCAACAATGGATGCGATAGCCACAAAAATAGCTGCTAATAATATTTAATGACATTGGAAACTAATTCTCATGTAATTTTGAGCAAAAGCAGATTTTAAGTCTCATGTATAACACATTCATTTGTATAACAAGAGAATTATACCAAATGAGAATACAAATGACAGGGGATTTTTTTCACATTTGCTGCCTTTCCCTGATCCCTCCCAAACTCCCCACAGCGAGCTTATACTGCCTTGACAGTAAAATGCACAACTATTTTCAAAATAGAGATTTTTTCCACTTTTGGAAGACTTAACAAGTTCCTAGCAAACCAAACCTCTCACAAATAATAGCATAGAAGGTAAAGACAAAAACACTTCCAAGTAACCCCCGATGGTTCTGGACACTAAACAAAAGCTGAAAGTCTCTAGATGAGTCAAGGCCTGAGGCCCCCTTTTCGGTGACTTTAGCCTAATGACGTCCTGAAGAGTTAGCGATGACTCAGGAGGGCCAGGCAGCTAAGATCACAATAGAAAAAGCAGGTACAGGTCTGCACCAGAGGGGAAAGTGTCCCAAAGCAAAGACAGCCACAGGAGCACACAAAGTAAACACCATAAAAGAGAGTGAAAGGAAATCCCTGGTTCTGTGATTACAGCCAGTACCTAAACTGTGCGTGAATGAGCAGCACCTGCAGGCTGCAGTCAAAGCTGAGCCGTCAAAAATAAGCTACAGGGCCTCCCTGGTGGCACGGGGGGGGGGGGGGGGGGGGGGGGGGGGGGGGCGGGGAGCAAGGTGCAGCACTTTGAAGCTATCTGCAGTCAATGCAGCATGAGTTCGATCCCCGGCCAGGGAGGGACCCACATGGTGCAATAGATCCCTCCTGTCTCTCCACTGCTCCCCTCAGCAGTGTATTTCAGTCAATCTGCCCCTTCTGCTCCCCACTTTGTCTCTGGTGACTCCTATCACCCCCATACCTCTGGCCTGCACCCCAATTCTTGTATGCATAAATAAATAAATCTTTTAATAATATATGAGATACAACTTCCTGGCTACTGCAGCATGACAAGTGCTACTTAAGCAATCAGGTACCTCAAATAGAAACACCAACATTCTTTGAAGCAATATAACAAAACCCAGAAACGACTTAACATAAAATGCAAGATGTTTAAGATGCAATTCAAATTATTTGAGAAGAGTCAGAAAAATGTGACAGAATCTCAAGCAAAAAGGTACGTGGCAGACATATTCAAGTTCAAAAGACTTCAGAGTAGCTATTATAACCACACGAAGAGAAATAAGGAAATGCTCTTGCAATAAGTAGGAAGGAAATTTCATTAAATTTTTTTTAAAAGTCAGCAAATTCAGCTAAAACAATCACAAATATCTCTAACATCTACCTAAAATACTAAAGTCTCAGAAAGAGAGAGAAGAAAGAACTTCTGAATAATGGCTCACTTGGGAAACCTGGCAAGAGAAAGAGGTCAGGGGACCTTCTCATCAAAAGTGAGTGGGTGAATGAAATTGTCAAAAATAGCAATATTGTGGTTCGTTAAAGCAAACTGGGGCAACAAATGAAAAAAGCACTTTACCTGAAAAAGCACTAGAAAGAAGTACCTTCCTGGGACACTCGTGTTCACTGCACCCAGCCTGGACTTAGTGGGGAAGCCTGGTAGTTTTCCCAAGTATCTGGTGGGCTCAAAAAATGCCAAATGCCGGCGTTCTGAATATAGTGGTGGAAGGAGGAGCTATTTGGTCAGGGAGCAAAAACCCACTGTTTTTTTGGTTTTGTGTTTTTTTTAGCTAAAAGTCACAAATTTAGTAGGAGGCAAATGAGGAAATCTTACAACACTGGTAAGAGTTATAACGCCAGTATGGGGAACTGGTAGACATGCATAAAGCTTAGCAAGGAGGTTCTCTAAATGAAAGGCCAATAAGAAGAAATCGTAAGAAGAATTTAAGTGCTGGGGCTGAAAGACAGTATTTGATTCAGGTGCTGGGGTTGAAGGCGGGTCTCTGGGCCCCTTCCTCAACCCCGACCCCTCTCCTGGCAGCTGTGGGAAAGCTGGCCCGCTGGCTCCTGACTGATGGCAAATAACACAACTGTCCTGCCGCAGGAGATGACCGGCGACAGTCAGACGAAAACCAGAAATGCAGCGAGAACAGCAGACAGGGACGCTAAAGGAATCAAGGGCCATGCAGCCCAACTTCCTGAGCAGAAGCAGCTTCCACCCGCGTCCCAAGTCTAGGCAAAGCCCAGCATACAGCAGGGGGAGGCAGAGGGAGCTTCAAGAATTGATGTGGAAGAACAAGTTACATTGTGTCGCAAAGCACATTTCAAAAGTAGCTACAATAGACACCCCAGATATGCCGTGGAGCACCTAAAAGAAACTCCTGTTTACTGCTGAGACTGGACTGTCCCCCACAAGGGCAGAGCCTGAGCCACACCTTCAAACTCCTTGAATTCAACCCTGGGGTATGAAAAGCACTGCAGGAAGTGGGGAGCTTTCAGCACAAGTAAGAAAAAGTAAGCGCAGGGGAGAAAGAGGAGGACCACCTGAGGGGAGAAAGAGGAGGACCACCTGTGAGCAGACAGGTCTCTGGGGAGCGGCAGGCCAGGCAGCGTGGGTGGCGCCAGCACAGGTGCAAGGCCGGCGACCACCAGAGGCCTGAGGCTGATGGGGTCCAGCCCTCCGCCAGCCCAGCAGTTTCCTGCGTGCAGAGGACATTCTAGCAAGTAAAAGCAAGAGAAACTGAACATACTTTGACATAAGGAGTGTGACTCCTTCTAGCAACACTGTTTTAACCCTGACGGAATCAGAAAGTGGCTGCTGTAAAAAATAAATAAACTTCCCAGCAGCACCTGGCAGGTCAGGAAAGTGGACCAACGTCTTTTCCTGGTGGCGAAAATGATTCAGTCCACATCTGATAATGACAGTCCTAAGAAACGTCAGGTCTATGATATAATAACCACTCTGCCCTGTTTTCAGGTCTCCAGTTTTGAGGAAAAGCTAGAAACACTGTGTCGAAAGACAGTGAAAGAGTTACCATTAGTCTTCAAAATCGACAAACAAAAGAGCATAAACAAGTGCCAGCATAATTAAAACGGCATTGTTCACGTTTAGAGGAAAAAACTGTACGCAGATTTTTAAGCTAGCAAAGCAAGAGAAGGCTCGAGCAGAAAAATGACAGTTATCTGCAAGTTTCATAAGTGTGTCTTTTGTATAACCATAATGATCATATTTTATGCTGTCATTTTGCATTTAATTGCTCACCCTGGAACTTTTCTTCATAGAAGCCATCAGTACCCCACAGAGTCACATGCTGAATTGCAAAAACCATACTGTGGCCACGGACTTATAAGAAAGTTACTTTGCTGAGCTGTGGTGTATGACAAGTTAATTTTTGCAATTACAATTTTTCCAACAATAAATGAAGCTACTGCTTATGACTCGTCTAGAATTATTAAAAAGGGGCAGGAAAATGGTCTCTACAATAAACTAATCAGACTCATTTTTTTACAGGCTCCAGTTAAAGTGAGCAAGTTAAGTTTTCAAAGAGCTTTACTGTACCGTGTGCGGAAGTGGGGCTCAGCGCCTCAAACACAGGCGGCCGGGAGGTCGAGGCAGGTGGCGCCGAGTGGGAAGGAGGAGGCGCGCTGCCTGCAGCCTTGAGGAACGTCACAGGGCAACCTTCAGCTTCTGAGCATTACTTTTAGTTCTGCTATATTATGCTAAACGTCGTATTCAAAGGATAAGTCCATTAACTGTCATTTAGAAAGAAATGGCTATTGCACGATAATTTATCTGCAGGGTGTAAATTGTTCTAGATTTAAAATATTTGCAATGACCGTCACTGTCACATCCCGATAGTAATAAAACAGCAGGAAGTCATGCATTGTTAAAGCAGAGGCTATTCCCCATCATGTGGTATCTGTGTACACAGGCTACAAAATTTGGGAGCTATTAGGTTTTATTTATTAAAAGACATCAGAGCAGGAGAGCATTTCTTGTTTTTACAAACTTCCACCATCCCAAAGCCAAAAGAGCAATTTCATGGTGAAAGTTAACACAGCAAGACAAGCCCACCTGAGCCGAGTTTTCCAAATGCCTTAAGTCAATTCCGCTTATGGAGGAGGAAGCCTAAAACCTATCACACATATGTATTTAAAACTCTTTCACTTAGTGACTAAAAAATTTAATTGAAGCTCTGTTTTAATCACATAGTACTAATAGTATGGAGTGCATTTCCCTGCAGTATAAAAAAGGAATGGTAGCTACCGGAACATTCCAGGTAGTGTACTAAATTATCTCTGGATTGTAATAGGCAAGGCAGGGACTGACTTGGTTCACGTCTAACGGTGTCCCGCGGCCTCTCATCTAAAGGGATTTGTGAGGCTGTGACTCAGTCTATACTCAGGAAATAACTCACTAAAAAATCCTCAAAGTTCGGAGATCTTGGAAATCTGATCTCTTGTGAGTGGTGCAGCATCTACAGGGGAGGGGTGCCCAAGGCGGTGGGGGGTCGGGAGCACCCACGCAGCAAGAGCGGTTCCCCACAATCAGCAGAGGTCTGGCTGCCGGCCCTGGGACTCTCCGGGGCCAACCTCTCAGCAGTCACGTGCCCCGATCCCTCGCTCCGCTGTGAGCTCTCCTGCCACCGCCCCCACCAGGGCCACCCAGGGCTGGGCTGACCACTTCTCAAGCCCCCAACCTCTCACCGGCGCCCAGCAGTCAAACACCACCCCCAGAGACTGGACCCTGCCCTCTTCCCAAACCCCCTCCGCGGAGGCGGGTGCCCTCCACCCCCTCCTTCGCAGCTGCCGGGCGGGAAAGCAGGTCTCCACTGCCTCTGCCACTTGGGGTCCTCCAGGCTCCCCGCGCCTGCTCCCGCTCCAGGGAGCCGTGCCAAGGGTGGGCCACTGCAAGCCTCCGTTTCCCAGCGCACAGCAGACAATCCTGAGGGACCTCTCGCCATGGGGAGAGCACCCCAAGAAGCTCTGGTGTTCAGAGTCCTCACCAGCAATGCCAGCCTCCCTTCCTGTGCCTCCCGCTCCACCAGGGACCAGGCGGCTCCACACCCCACGCCAGGTTGCCGCCTCCCCTCGCTGCCACGCCCCCTCACAGCCGCCCTGCACCTTCGGCAGCCGCGTTACCCCTGGGTGTCCAGCCCCGCCCAGGGTCTCGGAGCCTGGGGATGGCCTGGGGGACCGCTCGTCTGTGAGGACTCAGCCCACGACAAAGCCAGTCAGTGACCGCCAACTTAAGGACATGCGCTTGGAAGGCAACGCATTTAAGGAGCTGACATGCAAAATAACCGCGTCCTTTAAACTTAGTTTTTCTTGTTTGACAACAAAAAAGGTAGCGAAGTAATGCTTGGGAAACACAGACCTACGGCCACAGCCCCTTCCTGCACCCTCTACAAATGGGGCGGAGGAGCAAGAATGAAGCACCTGTCTGGCTTTGCAAGTAGAGAACGCAGAACTGATTATTCACATGCTTAGCTATGCCCATTAGGAAAAAAACACATGAAGAAAATGTGTAAATCTGTATTTCAACTCAAACAATAGCTCTCAATTAGAATTTTAAATTAAAAATATTAAACCGAAAGTCAATACTCCCGACATGAGGAAGAGATGAAAATGAGAAGCCTGATGCTAAACTGGGAAAGTTTACAGCTTTTCTCAGTTTCCCATTTGTTCAAATGTATAGAAATTCTCAGGATTAGATCAAGCAGTTAAATAAAATAAAGATAACGTGCAAATGCCATGGAAGTTGAAATACTGTGATAAAGTTTTTAAACTGTGTCTTAACCGAACACTGGATTTAAAACTGCATCACAAATGTACAAACTCATTTCACTGAAAGCTGCATCGGCAGTACCTTTATGTGAGCCAGCAAAATAATCGTCTCTTTTGAACGGAAGTTAAAGACTTTTGCAGGTCAAAATTCTTTGAAAATACACTACTTGAACTGCCCCCTAAACCCACACTGACGTTAACGTGGGGACAGTTCAGGCAGAGGATCGCGGGGAACTTCCTGGCCCGCCGCCTCCTGCAGGCGCGGGAGGGGCACGTGGTGCTTGTTGGTAGCGAGCGACAGGATCACCTCAAAACCCAATTATAACGTTCATTCCCTTTCGCTTAATTAAAGCAAAAGGCATCACAACCTTCCCGGCAGTCATCATGTGGAAGCGGCCTATCACAGACACCGTAATTAACTTAACCTTATCACTGAACTGTACTGGTCCCCGAGTGCAGAGGGGCAGCGCGGATCGATGCGGTGGCTCCGCCGCCCGGCACGGAGACCTGGCCGCCATGCAGCCTTTGTTCCCGCCTCGCCGGCCAGAGAGATGCTGCTGCTCGAATCGTTACCGTGGCAGCTTAGCCATTTAATCACTGCACGTTAATACGTTATCAATATCGTGAGCGTGAACCTACAACACGGCTCGTCAGAGTCACCAGACGTTACAGATTTTGTGCACAGATGCAACACAAGGGGATGCTGAATATTAACTGTGCACTTACAAGGAAGATTGTTACGGGTTTTTTAATGTACGTAGACGTTTTATACACAGGAAAGTTTCAGTCCCACAAAATGTGTTTTGGGAATCTGGATGGAATCGTCGTGTGCTGTGCCTTCCCTCAGATGCATGTGTGGGTGTGAAGTTCAACCAAAAAGACTAAGGCTTATGTCATTTTTCAAAATTCAGGTTATTCTATCTGCCCCCTTTCTGGATATTTTACTTGTTTGATTAGAAAATATTTCAAAGTATAAGAAATCGTTATTTGAATAGGTGCTGCTTAAAGTCATCGATTCACTAACCCAGTATCCTTTCCCTAGAGGATCAAAAATTCTGTTGCCAAGACACGATTTTGAGGTCTTTCACTTTCACCAAGTAAGACACTAAATCATAAGGGACGGGCACCAGCAAATGCCCCGCGACGGCCCTGCCCTGCTGCGGTAATGCAGCTGACAAGCGCTGCTGCGCCGTGCCTGGGCACATTATGTTCACGCCGTGTGTGCATCTGGGCACCCTTTGCGGCAGTGCAGCAAGCAGCCAATCATTTATTCCACTCTAATTAGCACACATGTAAACCCTCACCAATCAAGTCGGGCACGGGGTGGCCGTGGTGGCAGGCGTACGGCGAGCTGGCAGAGCACACGCACGTGATGAGGAGACCCTGGGCTCGATCTGAAGCTGCCCCCGCACCAGGCAGGTCCCCCCAGAAAGGACGCAGCCGGCTCCCCTTTCAGAACGGATCAGGGCCCCGAAAGGAAAAGGTCAACGGGCAGAGGCTGCCGGGCCGCAGCCGTCGGGCGCTCGGAACCCGCCTGGAGCCACCTGCTCCTCCCCGACCTCAGGCACCAGCGAGGAGCGTGGACGGGTCTCGGGGCAGAGGCCACGGGAGGCTCTGCGGAGAGACCGCCAGCCCGGCCGCAGCGCTCGGCACGCGAGTCTGCGTGGCAGCGGCACTTGGAGCAGCAAGCTGAAGTTGATTTTCCATGCCAAACTTCCGAAAACAATAAGGCCGTTTTGCACATTTTATTCAAAACTGAGATAGGGCACACTTGGCCAAGGAGTTTTTAATCCGTGCTTTGTTACTTCTTTCACCGTGATGAAATCATCGTGCTATTTTCAGAAAACACCATGCATGAACTAGAAAACCGTTCAAAGCCAGAAGGAACACAGTTTCAGCTTCCCCACACTAAGAGATAAGGGCTTTTTCTCCCACAAGATAACCTGTATTCGGATACAAGAAGAACTGCATTGTTAAATGAACGCAGTATCCATATTTAAAGGTTTTGCTAAAAAGTTTTTCCCATAATACTATATTTAGACACTCATTAGAGGAGAACGTATCTCTACTGCTTCTGAATGCTCGCCCAAGTCGCCGGGCATGGGGCACCACGAAGGGACGGGGCAATCTCCCGGAGGGTGGGCGCCCGCAAGGCCGGGGCAGGAGGGCCACCCCCAGGGCAGTTGTCGGGTGGGGAGCAACAGGACTACAGGCCTCAGCAGAAGGAGCACACAGGCCTCAGACTGCAACGGGGCGCCGGCCAGCACAGGCGGGACAGAAACCCTCCTTCAGAGTGGCCCCGGCTCAGCCGGCACCACCTGGGGACGCAAAACACTGGACGCACGCACGAGAGGCCCACCTGCTGACGGCTCACTCTGACGTGCCAGGGCACGGAACTGCTATCTGCCCCCACGCAGTCCACAGCACGGTCCGCCCGCAGAGCTGGACACTGCACCGGCCGCCGGGGACGCAGGGCTGGGCTCCCGCCCTGCAGGCCATGCACAGCAACCTTCAGGACCACCGTGCCACAGATGCCCCCGTCCAGCGTTGCGCCACAGTCAGCCCCTCGCCCTGATTCCCGCCTCCGCAAAGGCATCGCCGCTCCAAACACCTCCTCCACCGCCGGAGCTGATCTGACTCTCCTGGAGCAGCGTGGACGCCATGGAGCGCACCCTCGGCTGCTCCCAGGTGTCCCACGGGGCCCTGAGAAGACGGTGCTGGGGAAGGCAAACAGGAGCGGCTGACCGTGGCGCGCAAGGGTGGGCACGACACGTGATGTTGGCTGACGCAACCCAGCGTCACCGCAGGAGGGCGCTGTGCCTGCCACACACACCCACAGCGAGGACGGCACCATCTTCTCGGAAAAAATGGTACAGACAGTTCCTACGACCTTTCCAAAGCAAAACGATAGCTCGGAGGAAGCCTGCAGAGGAGTGTGGGGCAGCAGGAGAGACAGAGGATGCGGCAAGAGGAGGGGCTGTCATAAGACTTGCAAAGTCCACAAATACATCCCATAAAAATGAAAATTCTGTAGCAATTTGATATTAAAAAATTTTTGTGGTAGACCTTCACCCTTATATACGTCATTTTAAAACACATCAGCACCTCGCACGCACCCCAGGCGCCTGTAACACTGTGCTCAGGCCCGGGCCCTGGGGCAGGGGGGCGGGGGTGACAGATTCAGACACGCGGTTCGACAGCAGCCCTCAGCACTGGGGAAGCGAGGGGGCCTGGCGTCCCCGGCAAGGACACCGGTCACAGACAAGTCCCTGCAGACAGAGCGGGAGAGACCACCGCACACACTCTGATCTATAAATAGTAAGTCTACTTGTGTGTATTACATGCACCCAGCTTGTTCTCACCTGCGAGAGTTCACGTCTCACAGCAAGACCTTATTTAACCTATTTCTTTTAATTTTCATATTGTCAAAAATGTCCAGTATTTGCGTGCTTTCTAGTTATAAGACACAGCTATTAATTTTTAAATATATCCTATCTTATTTAATCGCTAATAAAGGACAAAAACTACGATTTCACCAACAAAAATTAATTCTCAGTTTTACCACACGAAAAGAGAGGGACCTTCTTTCCCCACGAGGTAAACCGTATTCAGATACAAGAAGAACTGCATTTTAAGGAATGGTCACGCAGAAAGTCCACTCAAAATAGGACAAACCATATGTAAGTATTTTTTAACCTGTAATAAAAAAACAGGACCTTTAAAACTATCGATCCGGACTAAGGCGCTGGAGGAGGGCCGCATCACCGCGCACTGCAACCGGGGAGCAGAGACACCGGGACACCGCTCAGACACGGCACAAGGAAGGTGCGCGGCAGACGCAGGCATGGGGCAAGCGAGCACCTTGCAGCCAGTTTCCGCGGGGCGCCCCCTCCGCCCCAGCAGCAGCAGCTGCAGCGGGGGCTCCCCGGCCACCACTGACCCTCGGCCTCCCCGTCCCGGGCCCTGTGACGCCACCGCAACTCAGGAACTCACAGCAGGCCTAGCCGCCTGCCGCCCCCGGCCGCCTTCGCTGAGCTCAAGTCGGACACACCTGATGAACAGTGTTGCTTTTTGCTCGGGTTTAAAAAAAAAAATTAATACTTTCCTCAAGTCTAAACACCACAAGCGTTCATTTTAATTCTCGGCCCTCTGCGGATTTACAGACGCTGGTTCAGCATGACCTGCCCTGGGCAGGACACACTCGGACAGCAGAGGCCGCAGTGTTTGGTGGAGGAGTGTGGGGCAGCAGGAGAGACAGAGGATGCGGCAAGAGGAGGGGCTGTCATAAGACTTGCAAAGTCCACAAATACATCCCATAAAAATGAAAATTCTGTAGCAATTTGATATTAAAAATTTTTGTGGTAGACCTTCACCCTTATATACGTCATTTTAAAACACATCAGCACCTCGCACGCACCCCAGGTGCCTGTAACACTGTGCTATCGCTAGTGGGGAAGGGCCGGCCTTCCAGTCGCGGAACTGGAAACTGGGAGGTGAGGAGGAACAGAAGTCCACAAAGAGAAAGAGCTGCGACCAAGACCCCTCGCGTCGGCGCACGGTCGGATCAGGGGCAGCGGAGCATGCACGAGACGCTCGTCCGCAGCCCGACGGGAGCCGTGGCCAGCAGCCAAGCGTTACCCCGAGGAGGCGGCGTGCAGCTGCGTGTCACGGAGAGGCGGCACTGTGCAGGGCGATGGCGTGACAACACCACGCCGGCCGGTGCTAGAGTCCAAGGTGACGTATTTCTACACGGAAGAAAAGGCCCGTCCGCCGCGGCCCGCTGACCTCCCGCGGGCGGTCATGTCGGAACGGTGATCTCTCTCCGGGACCCTCTGGCCTCGCTCCTGGGCGTGCGTCACACTCAGGACAACAGAAAAGTACTGTTTCCATTTCACGTTCCAGATGTAACTGCGCTGAGCTACACTCGTGTGGCAGTACATCTTGACTGGTGGGGGGTTCCTTAAGAGAACCCCCTCACTGCGGTTCAATAAAATCAGGACCACTTCAAAGTAACTAAAGAGCTAAAGAAACCGGGCAAACTGACACTTAGCACCTGAATCTACCTTCCAACACATCTCCCCACACCTGAGAAAATGAACTATCGACGCGGATGCAGGTCTGAGGCAGCTGGGGTGTTTGCAAGTGCGCCGTCTTCCAGCAGCAAGGTCGCGGCAAGGACTCCCTCTTGACTTATCACTAAAACATTAACACATGCGGTAAAAATCAATGCTGCAGCCCTCTCATAAGGCCAACCCTACAACACACACAGATGTGTCTGTGTATCTGTGCACGTGTTAGTGTGCACATGCCCACATGGGCACGTGTGTGCGGGTGCCTGCTTACATGCGGTAAGTTGACAGATACGTAAACGGGTGTGCATCACTCTGCTTCTGGTCGATAAACCATTTACCCAACATATAAAGTTCATTTGCACGCATTAGAAACACTACACATCAAAAGGAAATCTAACTTCTGATTTCTAAAAAAATAAAAGTTCTTTCCCATTTCAAACAGAATACTTCCTAAAAAATCAGTAAAATACCTATCACAAGGTGCCAATAGTACTATAAGAAGTTTCCCAGACTAGAATACTGGTAATAATACACGTTTACCATATTTCATGAATTTGAATATTCTTGAAATGTTGTATAAAAGATGGGGCAGTTACCTATACATTATTTGTTTTCAGTAACTGCCCCTGAAAATCTCAGAGGAATCTCATAGGAAAGACTGACCCAGACCGTCCTAACACCCCAGGCAGGCTCAAAGCTAGGGGTCCTTTCTGACACCGAGATGGTCCCACATGAGAGAGCTGATGTGGACTGGAAAGCAATGTAATACTATGCAAAGCGCATTTAATCAGCGGCCCCTCCAAAACGTACCACCACCTCTGACCTAATACCGCATTAGAAGAGCATTCAGAAACGGAATATTCGCAGTCATGTCTCCTCTATAGATATTTTCCCTATGATAATGGAAGCCGAAACGGCACCCCACAGAGGGCGATGTGCACACCAAGCTGAAACACCAGCAAATTAAACCACAAACTCGACTTTCAAGTTTGAATTTCAAGATTTACAAAATAAAGCTGATGCGGGCATTTTATTTATAGGAGCTTATGAAATCTATTTCCTAAATCTACAGAACAGTCTTCTCTCTCCACAAGGAAATGAACAAACAGGGTGGGGGGGGGACTAAATTATTAAGGGTTCAAAGGTAAAAATCAGGTCAAAATGGGGAAAAAAGGGGGGGGGTCTTTTTGCAAAAACCAGGGTCAGGCTGAAGATCAGCTCACAACCGGCACCGAGTGGAAGCCCAGAGCCAGCGTCCAGGCCGGCGGCGGAAGGCAGCCCAAGGCCCGGGTAGGGCGGCCCCGGGAAGTCTGGGAGGCTCAGGACACGGTTTCCGGACCGTCTCGGTCTCGAGTCCAGGGGCTGGGCACAGGGCGTGTTCTGAGTGTGGCCCTCAAGGCAGCGGCCTGTGATGACACGCGCGCCACGGCCTGCGGCAGGTGCCACCAGAACCGGGCTCGTGGGCAGCAAAAAAAGAAACGGACGACGCCACAGGTGGTCGATCTCCGCAGGAAGATCTCTCGCTACGCGCAGCAGAACTCCTCTCCTTGAGTGAGCTGCTCTTAACAAGCTAACTCGGGAGGGCCAGCCGGTCAGCGCCAGCGCACTAGTGGCGACTGCCCCCGGCTACGCGCAGGATGCCACGGCAGGCAGGGCGCGGCTGGCACAGGCATGCGCCCCCCCCCACCCCCGGCCAGGAGCCCGGAAGGCTGAGGCAGCATGGCTGCTCTGCAGCGAGGACCCGCTGGCTCGCACACATTTGTCTTCTCGTGGTGTGGGGAGAGGGTGGCGATGAGAAGGGGTCTCCAGTGCTTGCTCTCAAAAGGCTACTGGACTCACCCTCGCAGAGAACACCCCATGACTGGTTTACCCTTCTTTTTTTTTAATATTTATTTATTATGCATACAAGAGCTGGGGTACAGGCCAGAGGCGGAGGGTAAGAGGATTCACCAGAGACAGAGAGAGGAGCCAAACAGGCAAATGCACTGAAACACACTGCTGAGGGGAGCAACGGGAGGCAGGGGAGGTCTGCTGCGCCATGCAGGTCCCTCCCTGGCAGGGGATCGAACTTGTATTGCTGTGCAGCGGATGCTTCACAGTGCGGTGCCCAACCCGCTGCGCCACCAGGGAGACCCTTTACCCTCATTAACTCCTTACAGGCGCTGTCTCCAAATGCCGGCATGCCTCGGAAAGATGAAGTCAGCAGGGTGAGGGGGCATGCAGTTCAGTCTGTACACCTACCCAGACCCCGGCACCCCTAAAGAGCAGACAGACACTCCGATCCGTGATTTCTCTGACAGACAGGCCTTAATGAAACACTCCAGGAGAGGCTCCAGGAGAAGCCTCAAACCGCTCCTTTAAGATGGAAGGCTCCAGCAAGGCAAACAGTAACCCGGTGACCTTGTCTCCTGAAGGACCACCACAATCCACCCAGTGCAGGGAGCAGGTCACCGCGCTGTCACAGACGCAGCTGGCCAGTCTGAGGAACAAAAGTGAAGTGGAAAAGAACGACCTTCAAGAATGGTGAGCACATGCAGCTCCAGGGCGGGCTCGGTGGGAGGCCCTAGGAGACTGCAGGAAGCAAGGCTGCTCGTGGGACCTGCCCTCACTGGGGGCGAGTCAGACAGCAGCACCCACCCTCTGACACCCCCGCAAGCCGGCTCTAGCAGTTGCCACGTCACAGGAAGAGCCACCAACATGCCCGACCCAAGACGGTGCCACGAGAGCAACAGCAGAGGCCAGCGGACAGTGGGGTATCTGGAACGTTTCTCTCAAGGAAGCAAAAGGAAAAGACTTTAAAAGGCCGGTGCACTACGTGACGTATTCAAAATTCACTTCGCGGCAGACCCTCCTTATGAGATGACGTGGGGGGTTGGAGAACAGTGGCGCCTCAAGTTTAGTCAAACTCTCGTCCAGTAAGACGCACGTTACTAGTGGACAGGCCTGAGAAAGCGAGTTGTAAGCACATGTGAGTTTAAAACTCTGACTCACTCAGTCTACTTTAAGTGTGACAGCAACGGTCATGCTCAGGGGCACAGCCCCGTGTCACTGCCAAGGCGATGTTACCTTAAATAGTGTAGACTGGCTTGTAGAGCTAACTTGAATTTATCATGAGAAGCATGCATATAATTTTGTCTCATGAAAACCAATTCACACAAACTATGTCTGGTCTTTGACTGAGATAAGCATATGAAGATGTTGGAATTTTTTGTTGACTACTGGATCTGTTACTTAAAATGAGCTTAATATATCCCTAATATTTTAACAAAAAAACAAAACAAAACCCAAGTGGTGGGGAAACGAGCGTGCATAAAGCTATTTAAAAGTGCCCAACTACAGGGGCCTCCCTGGTGGTGCAGTGGGTTAAGCAACGCACTGTGAAGCAAACCGCAGCCACTGCAGCAAGAGTTCGATCCCTGCCTCGGGCAAGGGAGGTGACTGATTCACATGGCGCAGCAGATCTCTCCTGTCTCCCCGCTGCTCCCCTCAGCAGTGGAATTCGGACAATCTGCTTGTTCTGGTCCTCACTGTCTCTGGTGGATCCTCTCACCCCCACACCTCTGGCCTGTATCCCAGTGCTTGTATGCATAAATAAGTAAATCTTTATTTAAAAAAAAGTGCCCACAGCTGGAAAAGAAGCCAATCAGCAGGTGGGAGGACCTCTCCTGGGTGGGCACCCCTGCCGCTGCCCCACAGCGCCCCCCACCCCTGCTCTCCGCTGACTCAGTGCTGCGTGGGCCCCACGGCCGCCAGCAATGCCTCAAATTCTCAAATCGGCCGAGTCACCCGCAGACTCCTCCATGGAGACTACTCAGCGCTCACTTCCCACCACACTGAGACATTATTGACAAAAAAACTCTTCAAGGAAAAACCCACACGATGCGAGGCAGGAGCATCCAACTTCCCACCCACCTGCGGCCGCCCACCTAGGAGCCCCAACCTGCGTGCTGCCTTAGCATCACAGCTGGCCCTTTGCACCCGGCTCACAGGCACTTTGAAGGTAGCAGGGCCAAAACATCAGCGCAATTAACACTCAGGAAGCCCTGGAGACATGGCACGCACCCCTTAGCCAAGGACCCGGCGCCCTCCGGTGTGTGGGGCCCATGGATCTGACCCCCGCTGTGTGGAGCAGCGCACGGGTGAAGAGGGTGAGCAGCCGGGCCAAGTCTTCGCCGCACCCCCACGGGCCCGGCGCGTGTTCAGGGATGACACTATTCTAGCACTTTCTGCGCTGAAACTGAACATTCTTGAGGCAAAACTTATGCAGCCTCACTGCCCTGAGTGCGGAGTGCCCGCAGGCGCCCGACCCCACACGTCCGCTGCTGCTGGGGCGCGAGGAGGTGGCTCCCGCCAGCCCCAGCGGGTACAGCACCCGCACTGGCCAGATCCTCCCCGAGAGCGCCGGAGAGGCCGGGGGCGTCGGGGCCACCGCTCACAGACGGGGCCGCCTGTTCCAGCAGATCAGACCTTGTATTTCTGCTTCTATTGAGTCATAACACGAATTATTTTAAGATAAATATCTTTCCTGTGCTTTCGATTCCTTAGTTTTACTTAACATCCATTTGTAGAAAGTTCTGGAAGTTCACATCCGTAGCAAGAGACATGACCACGCACCCATTATGCATGAACAAAGGGTGAAAAAGACAGTCACACGAAATGCAAGGGGACTCCAGGACCCGGCCACTGAAGGCACCCCACGGCCTGGCGCCGGGGGGCTAACTGCAGCCAAGCAGGAGTCCAGGCTAGCGCTGAGGAGCCACGGCTCTCTCCTCTGTGGCTGTTTATATTACCAAGGGTTTTACTCTATGATAAACTCTATAAGCATTAAAAATCTTAGGCCACTGATTTATGCCTTAATTCAGACATGCTGAGCTCTTCAAAATAAATGTTCCAAAATAGCATACACTGCAAATTGCAATTGTAACATAAAACAAATGTTAAAATGTTAACATCTTTCCTGAATATATTGTAGTGTATTAATTGTTGGTCTTGGTAATGTAGCTTATTAGTTTTGCATAATTTAAGTTTTAATTCATCGTTTAATTTTTAATCAAGTAGGTTTTTTTTTCCTCAAGAACTGCTTCCCGCTTAAATGTTAGCCACTAAACATGGTATATGTAGAACAATTCCGTGGCCTGAACATATGACACTGCCCTGTGTTATATGACTTCTCTGTGATCTGAAATATGAAAACAATCGTTACAGTTTATAGTCCGAAAAACCAACCTCCATGTTAATTTGGCATTAATGCTTAAATAATTTAAGCTCGAAGACAATGGTTAAAAAACTGAAGACCTAAATAAAGAAAGTAAAAACAAATCACTTCCTCTGCAAGGAACTCTTTCACATTTTAGTTAAAGACAATGAAGCTTTTTCTTTGGACTATCCCCCTCCATACTAAACGCTCATTTGCATTTTACTTCCCTAGGAAAACAGAAGGGACCCATATCTGGGTGTGTGCCGGGGGCACAGCCTCCTGGGAGGGGCAGCAGAGGCATGCACACTGCCCACCTAACAGAAAATGAGAGCGCTAATGAGGAGGGGGGCTCCAAGAAGCCGACGAGGGAAATGCTAACTTCCATGTCAACTTATGAGCTCGGATGGCGGCCCAATTAAATTTTTAAAGTTATTATTACAGTAAGGGCTCTATGGCGAGGCTCCTCGCTTTAGCTGCCTCTGAAGACGAAGCTCTCCAAAGCAGCAATTGTCACCAGTGTTATGCCTCATCATCCGCAGACCTTTTGGAAAAATATTTAAGGCATATTTTAATAAACTTTTGGAGGTTATTTTATTCAACACCCTTTGTAAATGTGCTTTTATTTGTTTTTTATGGGTTACATAGCTGCAATATGATGAAATTAGAAAAGCATGTCAATAAAGGAGAGCTAAGCACACGAAGTCCGGGAAGAACTCTCACAACACGCCCTCCTCCAACTTCCCTGCGACCAGGGAGGAAGGAGCCTGGCTGGTGCCCTGCCGGTATTCCCAACCCGTCACTACATCACAAGTCCTCTCACCTGCCCCTGCCAGTCTGGGTAAAATTAAAGACAGGCATGCCTGCCCACGTACATGCACGGGCCCCCTCTCTGAGCCTGTGTTCTCCTTGAATCCACGACTGCTGAGAAAGTTCCATGGAGTTTTTAGGGCCGAAGGTTTCAAAGCTGTAAGCACAAGCAGGAACCGCTGCTCAAACTGAAAGAGACACGTGGCAGAGGCCCGTTCCCGGGGGCCCGTTTCGGCACGAGCTGTGACACGCAGGTCACCAGAAGGAACAGTGGGATGGCGGCTTTCTCCAGAGGTCAGGCTCTTTCACGTTCCAGACTATGTACTTTGTTCACTGTCTGAATGTACACGACCACATCACTTAGAAGAACTAATTACTGTTTTAAAGCAGGGGGTTACCAAAAGACTGGCAATGTAAAAGGCCAGTAAAGACTGCCGTCATGGATCTCCTCGCCACTCTGCTCCGCTCACCCCGTCAGAGCCCGTAGGCAGCACAGCCATCCCCTTGTTCTTAAGCCACAGCAACAAGAAGTCGCAGGATTGTTTATGGGCCACTGCCCCACAGCACTGCCCTGCGCTCACTGCGCTCCATTCGACAAGGGAGTGGGGCTCGAGCAGAGCAGTTACTGCGCACACCACGTACCCTCCGTAGAAACCTAAAGCCCAGGAAATTCTAGCTGAATGAACACCTTTCCAACAACATAAAAATGCCACGCTGCACTCGCATATTTCTGATGTGCAAATTTCTTATCTAACATGTTTGTAATTAAGTCAGCAAAGTAGACACTGAAAACTGTAATTCCAATTTCACAAATTAGGAAACCAATTGCCATGCTGAGCACAAAACCATGGGGAACAAAGGGGAGAGGTAGCATGTTTTTATGGCAGCCAAAAGAAACCTAAGAGTAGGTATATGTGATTAAATAATGACTGAGCTTAGTTCTAAGTCACACGCTCCTTGTACCATTAGCGTTCTCAGGTTTCAGCAACAGAGAGCAAACTGAACTATGTAAAGCAGAAAAAGAACTAAAGGGGGAAGGGGGTGGGACCAGAAAAAGAACAGAGTGCCTGGCATGAAAAACAGACTAGAACAAATACGCTTAGAGAGTGAAGAAGCAGAAGGTACAGAACCTGTCTTAGGAACATACATACACTTTAGCCATGCTTTATGTCGTCAGCATTTTCCCCAAGAATTCAGATGTGGCATCCTGACTATCAAAAGCAGCCGGCCGTTCATCCACCAACAATTAGATAATCCCCCAAACAAGAGCAGCACGAATGTTAGGCAAAAAATTTAATTTTTGCAAAATATACTGACATCCAAAACATGTTTCTAACTCTTCCGTATCTCTTATCCCAGAGCAGTCCTTATGAGCAATCTGGCAAAAGTGAAAAACAGGAAAATCAACAGCTCAGGATGACAAGGAACTTTAACCCAAACTTCAATGATTTCTTTTAAAAGAAGCAAAACATAGTCTCAAAAGGAAGTGAGATTCGTTGCAATGCACTGAAGACAACTATGGATTCATGCCTGGAAGCACATTAAAGACGAGAGTAGGGGAGCCCAAGGAGAGCACCTCTCACTTACTGAAAGAGACAGAGATGAATCAACTGCACGTTCACAAAGGCATGGAAGAGCTGCCCAAGGAAATAACTCTTAACGGGAATTCCCACAGATCCTGGGCTGAGCACTAAGCCAGCCATGGGCGAGATGAGAGCCTGTGAAGCCAAGAAAACCAGTGGAGAGAAAAAAAAGAAGAGCTACAAGCTAACAACCCAGCAGTCACAGTAAGTGGGGAAATCAAGTTCTGAGCAAGCTGATGAATTTCCTTCACACAACTGAAGCACTTGGAAGAGACGCAAAAATGGCATACTTTAACAGGGGGTTAAATCCACCCGAGAGTGATGTGTACTCTGGACTCGCCCTGAAAGACTGAATAACAAACTTTCAGATGATCGAGATAATCCTCAAGTGACTTAGATGACTAGCAGGACATTCTTTAGATAAATATTACAAAATGACGCACAATACAGCCCAAAATTTTCACTGTCCAAAATCCAGTCACAAATTACCAGACATGCCAAAAAGCAACAAAAAGTACAAGTAGACAACCCACAAACGTGCAGATTACACAGGGATTGACACCATCGTTAAAAGAGTATGTAAATATGCAAGCCCACTTTAAAAGAAAAAAATTTTTGAGGAGGCTGCAAGATGAAAAAGTAAATCTAGAAAAAAATGAACAGAAATTCTGAAATCTGTGAGACAATATCAAAAAGTCTATCCCATGTACAACTGAAATGTCAAGAGAGAAGGGTTCCAATAGGATAAGGGAGAAAACAAAGCAAAAATAATTAAAGAAATTATGAGCTAAAATTTTCCAAATTATGAAAGAAAACAGTTTTCACAGACCACAAAAATGTAGGTACAAGCAGGATAAACACAACGCAAAGCACACCAAGAGGGGATGAGGCCAAACCCCACCTGCTCCTCAGAGAGTCAGGAAACCCTCTCAGCCCTAAAACATAGGAAACCACCCCCCACCACAGAGAAGGGAAGAACAAAGCATCATCCCCTCCCCTGAAGTAAGAAAAGGACATGCTCTTGTACCAAGGAACCTCAGAGGGATTGGATGACAGCAGATGAGGGAGCAGGAAAGTCTTACCCAAGACCAAAACAGAGGCAAGGCCAAGATTCACAGCCCTGAGGAGGAGCAGGGACAGCGAGGAGGCCCCACCAGAGGCCAAAGCAGGATGGACACAGTACAGAGCTGTCTCCTGCAGCCACAGCCCCAGCGCTGGAAGGCCAGCACCCACCTCACCCCTGGGGCTGACCAAGTACACTGATGGAAACTTCTAGAGCACCAGCTCCCACTCAGCCAAAGGCAGCCACCATGAAGGGAAGGCTGGCGCATATCCAACACAAAGGTAGCAAGGCCAGCGGTGAAGCCCGATGCCGCTCAGCTCCTGACGAACCCCTGCCAGCCAGCGGCCTGCCTGAGAGAAGACAGCTGGGCCCATTTCCAGGGTCAGAGGCTTCAGCACTTATAATGGTTCAACATAACATGTTCCAGCTTTACAATGGGGCAAAAGTGATCCACGTTCAGTGGAAACCACACTTCCTATTTTAAATTTGGCTCTTCCAGGGCTGGCGATGCACAGTGAGATTGCTGGGGTGCTGGGCAGGGGCAGGCCGCAGCGGGCGGCACGTGACCTCAGGGACAAGCACCCCCCCCCCCACTCCGGGGGCTGTGCTTACCAGTGTCCTCAAGTTAACGTATTGTCAGCTTAGAAGGGTGTATCGGGACGGAACTCCATCAAGGTCAAGGAAGATGCATAGAAACATTATTTGCTTCAGTCTCTCCTGATCCACATACGATGTCAAACATTTGATCAAAAATTATAACACGTTTTATAGTTTTAAATGTTTATAATTAAAAAAAGAAAAGGTACAAAACCAATCTAGACATCCATCCCAAGAAAATGGAAAAAGAACAGTAAATTAAACGCAGAGTAAGTAGAGTGAAAGAAATAATAAGCATAGAAATCAATAAAAATTAAAGTGAATAGAAAAAAAAAATCAATGAAGCCAAAGCCGATTATTTGAGAAGGTTGCTAAAATCGGCGAACTTTTTTAGCTGAAACGATCAGGAACTATGAGATGCTATGAAAATAAAAGACAATTATAATAATTAGCTATAAAAATAAAGATCTGAAATAAGACAAAGAAAATTACTTATAAAAAGACTAAATGCTAGCTATATCACTGATGAAATAAAAGTTAAGAAATGTTTTAAATTTTAATTAAAAACGGTCAGCTTCTGATCCTGAAATGCCAAGTATGGAAAGAGGTGTTAGTATTGGTTTAAATTAAATTATTTCTGTGAGTATATGAAAGGTGAACAAGTACAAATGTAATTTTAAATTAACAGGTCTCTCTTCAATATAGAATAAACTCAACCCACTCTAACTGAAAACAAGAAAATTAACTCTATATAAAAATAAAAACATCTAAATGCAATCTTCTCTAAACCAATCACTTGGTATTATAAGAAAATAATGAAGAAATCCCAGCTACGATAAATGAAAAAGTGCCCAAATTCCAGAAGACATTTTGCTCAATAAATGTTACTGTGGTTCTATCTTATGTCCCATTTCTTCAACTGCCCAGGAAAAAGTACAAAATACTTCGAATCTTAGGGGAACAGATATTTCCCTAACAGTCTTCCTGATTTGCAAAATCATAAGTAATCGAATACCCTAGTGGCTAAAATGCCACAAAACTTAAATGTTTTAAATTTCTTGGGCAGAAGTCATTAAGCATTAAATAAAACCGTTCACACTGAACAACATTCTCCTAAATTGTTTCCTCTTTTATTTCTAATGAGATGGGTAATGTTGATTGTTTTAGAATTATTTTCCTTAAGATCTCAAGGCATCATAAAGTTAATTACATTGTTCTAACCTTGTTCATTTCATACATGTTTCTCTGGAAAGAGAATTATTCATCCACTGCTCCTTTATTGAGGGTCTACGACAGCTCTAATTTCTCCTAAAGAAAGCAGGCAAGAAAACCAGGCCATTATACACAGGGCAACTTTTTCCTCAATGGTAACATAATGAGTTGGTATTTCTGCTGACAGTTGTTGGTCCGAGATCTACCACAAATGTCTGACAATCAAACAGCTCGTTTTTCAGAATCGAGCCGGGGAGAACACCGAGAAGCCAGGCAAGGCTCTGCGGCAACTCGCCCTGTTGGTGCCGCGTCCACATCTCACTCCGCTGCGCTCACAGTGTGGTGCCGGGGTCCACGCAGTGACATCTGGATGCGGTTCCCACCATGGCAGCACCCCACCTGGGCCCACTTATGCCTGAACCTGTCCTGCCCTCTCCCTCAAGCCCCCAGCTGCTATCTGCCATCAGAACCTACAGATACCACATCTCTGGAAAACTAAAGGATATTAAGGTCAGAACAACATAATGATTTATGCTTCTTTTGGAAGGTATTTTCCTTCTGACATGGGCGACTTCAGCTCCCGAGGCTGCCAGTGAAAGGAAACCCTGAGTGGAAGGAAGCTTTCCCCTCTCCAAAATCACACCACAAATGAGAACTCAGGTGACTTGCCTAAGTGGCAACATGCATGGAGATTTATAATGCGCACTTCTGCTGCCCGACACACAGCACAAAACGTGGCGTTTATGAAACATGGGCAGAGGGGTCAAGAGCGTTAGACTGCTGCTTCGTGTGGCCGCTAATTAGTCAGAAGCCACACACAATCACTTACCTTATCTGGGCTCCGGTGATGGCAGCCACAGCTCAGGAAGATGGACTAGCCGGTCACCGCTCTCTGCGAGCCAGTGCTGGGACACACTGTCAAGGCCTGCACGGTACAGCTCACAGGTGGCGAACTGGGACGCAGGTCACGTGACAGGTGTTGCTACGAGTGGCGATTAAATAGTGGCAATGGAATCTTTTAAGTGCCGTTGACAACAGGACCAAGAATCATGAACCAGTCCTTTATAACTAACAAAATATGTGTGGGATATGGATGACGAAAACCTCAAAACACTGCTATGGAATGATAGGCCTAAATAAATAGGAAAATAAACTGCATTCATGGGTTGTAAGAGTCAGTATTATTAAGATGTCAGTTCTCTCTAAATTGTTCCACAGACTCAATGCAAAAAGAAGAGAATTTGAATATTCATATGCAAAAAAAAAAAGAACTGCAACCCATACTACACATATTGGAAAAAAAACAAATTCAAAATGGACTACAGGTCTTAAGGTAAAACCTAATGAGGATATCTGCGTGACTCTGGGTCTGATGACGATTTTACATACAAAAGTAGAAGTTCAAATCATGAGAGAAAAACGTGATAATCGGACCTCATCAAAATTAAGTCCTTGTGTTCTTCAAACGAAACTGGTAAAAGAATGAAATTACAAGCTACAAATTGAAAGAAAACCTTTGCAGAACACCTACTTGACAAATGACTAGTACCCAGCACTCACAAAGAAGTCACAAAATTCAGTAAGAATGGAAATGATGCAATATAAAAGTTGGACTTAAGACTTCACCGAAGAACACTAACGGCAAGTAAGGACACGGCAGGATGGCCAACGGACCAGCGCTGAAGGAAGCACAGCCCAAACTAGCTATCTGACAACAGGAGTGTCGGTGAGGACAGACTTCAGAGTGGTGCCAAGTGGTACAGCCCTTCGCAGGAAGTTGAGCGGTTTCTCACAGCCTCAGACCCGAGAACTTACAGCGAGGAGCTTTACGTCAGCCTTGTGCGAAATCTCCAGAAGCCGTGAACACCCAGAACTCTTTCAACCTAGGAGTGACTACACCAGCCGTGGCGGATCCAACCAGGTGCAGAGCTCGGAAACAAAGAGACGAGTCGCGGACAGACACCGCAATGCAGATGGACATTAGACCACCAGGGCAGCCCCCGGCCCTGCCGCCGGGACACCCGGCCAGACGCGCCGTCTGTGGAGCTGGCCGGTGCACCGCAGGAAACTCAGTGGCGTGCCTGGTGCCCACCACTGGGTGCCACCAGCACCCGCAGCCCCACACAACAACCAAAGCTGTCTGCAGACTCGGCCAGATGTGCCCCATTGAGAACACCGCATTAGACCGTGTGAACGGAGACAGACTCAGACGCATGGCTTCCAGCCACGACATTCTGGAAACAAGTGAACCCACAGGAGCAACGAGGCGTCAGGTTCCTCGAGCTGGGATGAGGGGAGACTGACTGTGAGCACAGGAGAATTCCAAGGACAGCGAGGGCCCTGTGTCCCCACCACAGTGCTGGTCACGTGACTGCAGCCATCTGTCAAGTCTCAGAGAGCTGACTGGTTTACAGTTAGGAGAGCAGCCGGGAAGGACCCATTCCTAGTACACCAAGTATTCACTTCCATCCCCTGGATGATCTGGAAGGATGTCCAAGCAATGACTTTGCCCATTTTAAGGCACGTGCCCAGCCTTTCCTTACTTTCACTAGATGAGATTTTGACCCGCTTCCGTGTTTATTGCCAAAGCTGACTGCCAAACGCCAAGAAATTCACGCAGAGCTGACCCGTTCCCAGTTACCGTGGCCAGTCCCCAGGAAAGGCATGGGATCCTCTCAACTCTGCACTTACGGCCTGACCGCCGGCCCCCGAGCTGCCACACGGCCGCCCTGCCCGCTCTGGCACGCCTGCGTTAGTCTGCTCGACAGCGCAGAGCTGAGAGGACGCTCACATGCTGCGTCCTCCAGGGACACCCCCTCTACGGAAAACAGTGACCTCCAGCACGCGGCGGAGCAGACGCAACTCCGGAGAGGAGAGGCGAGCAGCCACCAGGGTTTCTGGGTCCACGGAGAAACAAATGTTCTTTTAAAACTTATTTTTGATGACTTAAAAGAAATTATTAAAGAATTTATAAAAGTGCAGGTCAGTTCTATTATCCTTTTAAATCAATTTGTCTAAAAGCCTGATCTTTTAAATTCGGAAGAATAATGTATATTTAAAGCATTCTATAATTACTACAAAAGTATTAATTAACAGTAGCAAGAAGAAGTAATCCACACACTATAAATACAAGGTAAAAAAGTCATTTCCATGGCATTTCTAAAACCGTATGTTAGATGGGTCATAACATTAGCACTTTTCTTTGAAAACCTTATAATTACTAATCTTGACAATTTTTAAGCTGAGTATTGACTTTCTAATAAATGAGTGCAAGTTAAATTCCAAACCCGAAATAGTTTTGAGTTATACTGACCATTAGCGCTAATTTACAAAGAGACATATAGATATGGCTTCCATAATGGCTTGAATTATTTTCCTTTTTAGTGCCTCATGTAATGCCACAATTTTTCCACAAGGTAGAAAGTACAGACAACTCCCTGTCCCTGCCTGACTTCCAAAACCACTGAGGACGCCGCTGCTTACGCAACTTGGCCCTCGCCTCAGCCCCTCCCCGGTGGCCCGGTCGCCAGCACCCTTCTCGCTGCCGCCCGCCTCCACCACAGCCTGCCCCTCGGCCCGGCGCCACCCGCAGACGTGTGTCCACGCCGCGCCCATTTCATTACCTGCACGGCCCAGTGGACAGACCTGCAAAGGAGCCAAAATACCCGCCCGCTTTGTTCAGTATTATGTCTCAGCAACC
Organism: Galemys pyrenaicus; assembly: GCA_019455555.1. Taxonomy (NCBI): domain Eukaryota; kingdom Metazoa; phylum Chordata; class Mammalia; order Eulipotyphla; family Talpidae; genus Galemys; species Galemys pyrenaicus. The sequence continues at coordinate 2,311,704 of JAGFMF010012294.1, forward strand.
GCAGCGCCGCAGCTAACAGGGACTTGGCAGCCGTCTGTTAAGTGAAGGTTTACACACTGTACGTGCTGTCTCACAAACACAGACGATCACTTTCCTGGCCGCTGACACCCGTGCATGAAAACACCGAAGGCTAAAACACTGTTCAGCCCATCGCTTTGCAAACGTGCGTTACCAGCGAGTCCTCTGCAGAGACCCCCGGCACGCAGGAGGTGGCAGCCTCAGCGACGACACCCACCTCTCTCCGGTAAGGGCTGGTCCAGAGGATGCAACAGGCTCCGTTCCTGGTGGGCTTTTGCAGCCTTTTCAGGAATGAAAGGCCTTCAGAGATTTTTATATCAAAAGGTGGCAGACTCAGATGTGGGCCTTGCGTTCTGCAGCGGAACGCAGGCAGACTGCGCCCGGGGGAGACGGGAGGTGAAGGCAGGCAGGTCTGCCCTGGGCGGTGGCAGAGAGAAAGGCTGGGTGGGGAGAAACGTCCCGGGCGACCTGGTCAGAGCTCAGCTCCTCCTGGGGGCGGCCACGCGCGCCCACATCTTCAGTGAAGCCGTCGAGGTCAGCATAAACCGTTAAACCCCAAACAGAGACTGGAGAGAACCTGACACTGGCTTGGGCTAATGTGGTCACCCCAAGGACACCAAAGACTTCTAAGGGGGAGCATTCGGTACCTTCTGGCCCAGAAAGCAAGCCCAGAGAAGTGAGAGCACAGGAGGAAGCCCAGTCAGGACTCCAGCGAGAGTCACAAGTCGAGGAGCAGCGGAAGGGGAAGCGCGGCCGGCAGGGCTGGGCCCGTTCAGCGGTGCTGCAGCCGTGTCCCTGCCCGCGCGAGTCGCCTGCGGGAGCGTGAGAACAGGCATCTACGTGCATCTACGTGCCAGCGAAGTACCAGGCACTTTGCAAGAAGCCTTTGAACACCACTGAGCAAACAAAGCCGAGATGCCCGTCCGGCGACCCAGCGCAGTGAACAATACACCGAGAAGGAGCCCAGAGCACATCGCGTGCCGGCGCATCGGGGCTGGCAGGAGGCACCACGCCCGCGACGCTGCAGGCCACATGTTAAGCGGCCAGGGCCTGTGGCACCGACAGCACAGCCTGCCGCAGGCTGAGAGGGGCTGAGGGCCGCCCAGCAGTCACGGGGTGCGGGGCAGGGCGGGGCGGGGCGGGCTGCACGCACACTCACGGGGCAGAGGGCCGCGCGGGGCAGACGGCCGGGTCCAGGTCGTGGGGCCTGGGCACGGCCAGCACTCCTGACTCGCCGACGCAGTCAGAAGTGCCTGCTGCAGGCCCAGTGGCCACAGCGAGGTCATGGCCGCGTGGGCCGCCCAGGGTCCGAGGACGACCGGCAGCGCAGCGTGGGAGCCGGGCACCCACGACCGTGCCAGGGCCGGGGGCGCCAGGGCCCCCTCCATCTGGGCTTCTCAGCCGCCACCCTTCACACTCAGCAGCCCGTCTCCGTCCACCCGGTGGCCACATCAGAACGGCGCCCGGTGGAAGGGCCGCGGGCAGCCGGCACGGCAGCAGGGACGCTGTCCTGACACAAAGGCCAGTGTGAAGACACGAGCACAGCTAACAGAAGCTTTTACAGCCACGACAAAAGTAAAGTTGATTTTACGGAGTTTCCTTTACATTTAAAAAGTGCAGAAAACAACTCATACGTTTAAATTGGTCGGTTTTTTCCAGTACTGAGAGCAAAGGAGCTGGCCGAGGCCGTGCAGACTCACAGGCTGGGGGAGAGGCGCCACAGGCCACAGAATGACCGGTGGACCGGCTTGCCGAGCTCTGACGGCAGCCAGCGGCAACCTCGGACGTTTAAGAAGGTGAGACTGTGAGGTGAGGGGTGTCAGCGCTCGCTTTAAGCAAAGATGCGACCTAGAGAGCTCACAGAAGTTCTTAAAAACTTAGTCACTCCTCAGTTTCCATGAATTATGATTACAGTTAGTCCATTCCAAGTATCTGCTGCTTCTTAAGTCATTATGCAAATGTCATTTGTTTACAATAAAACACTCAGCTTATACTACACAGATCTCAAGGAAAGTCTCTTAGAGAACACAATTCACACCCCACTGAAATTGTTCTTAAAACTGGAATTTGTGACTGGACACCAGATATGAACTGAATAAAATTGATCTGAAGCATTTCCATAAAACATGGAATTATTCTTTTTTAAAATATACACTCTAAGAATGGAAAGGTTCTATTGAACTCTTGAAATTCAACCCAATATATTAAATATACAGAGAATGAATATTTGATCCTAAGGCTCTTTTTAAAATACCAATTATAGAAGTAAGTTTTCTGATATCTTTGGGCGGGGGGGAGGGAGTACATATTAGTTCAGAAAAAAAATCTGTTAGTCCAGAAAATTTAGAAACTATGAAAGCATCTACAAAACGCCTCATACACTACTACTCTGTGGAGCTCAAAAATAATTATTTAGCATTTTTTATAATCCAGGCTTCACAGAAACATGTTACCTCAGGAGACTAAGTTTTCAACAAACTAGCATATGATATCACAGAAACCATCACAGCACTAATCACAGTTCTATGATTTCCACTACAAACGTATCAAAGCAGAAAAGCTGTCAAAGGCATATATTAAATCAATTTCAAATTGAACAGAAAATTATTTCCTATTTTCCAAAGGCACTGATTTGGAGTGATCTTAAACCTCTGGAAAAGAATTCCTCAATTTTCAAAAATTCTGAAGCCTAATTACAAGTAATTATAGCTTTTCATTTTCAACATGATGAAATAATTTGATTCTTTTTACAAGAGGTCTGGTTTAGCTCAAAATAGACAAGTGCTTCTGCACTGAGTTAGTACACAAAGACAATAAGGATCATTCTCAATAGAAAATCAGGGCTACATGTTGGCCATAAATCATAACTGCTGTATTCAAGCACAAAACAGTCTGTATGTTCTACAGACACAACTCCTCCTTCATCCCCACTCGAGAGCCAAGCGCCCAGGGCGAGCCTCGGCCTGGACAGAGCAGGAGGGGGCAGAGCGGCAGCGCTGCCCAGCCCTCAGTGCTCTTTGGAGGAAAAGGTGCGACTCTGACCTCTCTGAGTCTCTGGTTAGTCAAAGGAACCACACACAAACCGCCAGCAGCAAACAAGAACTAATGTTGGTTTCAAATGTGCAGAATGAGCTCCAACAGCCAGTTGCTCCAGAATAATCCTCTTTCTCTGAGGAAAGAACTGGGATACCATAAAGCATACCAGGTCTTTCTAATTGGGAACGAATCGTAAATGAATACACTGAATCAAAAACCTAAGTGTCTGACAGCAATAAATACTTGGACCTGCAAAATTGGCCAGGCTGCACATTTTTCCACCTTTTGCTTTATAAAGTGCCGTTTGCTGAAGGCTCGCATTCCCAGCAATCTGTTCCACGGTATCTGAACAAAAGCACCATAAAACTGCTTTCCACCCTGACCCTCCACACCTGGTTACAATTACACCCTCAGAAAGCTGACCCAGTAGTGCAGCAAGGACACACTAACCAAGGTCACCAACCAACAAGCAGACACACGTACGAGCGCCAAGACCTGAGCGAGAGCGCACGGCAGTCTGCATGCATGTGTACATATGCACACACACACACACACACTCCACACCATGCCTCAGCACACACGCACACATGCACACACACTCCCTTCACATTGCGCCTCAGCACACATGCACACGCACACGCACACTTCACACCATGCCTCAGCACACATGCACACACACTCCCTTCACACTGCGCCTCAGCACACATGCACGTGTGCACACACTCCACACCGTGCCTCAGCACACACGCACACGTGCGCACACACTCCACACCGTGCCTCAGCACACACACACACATGCACACACACTCCCTTCACACTGCGCCTCAGCACACATGCACGCACGCACACTCCACACCATGCCTCAGCACACACACACATGCACACACACTCCACACCGCCTCAGCACACATGCACATGCACACACACACTCCCTCCACACCACGCCCTCCCACATGCACATGCGCACACATACTCCCTCCACACTGTGCCTCAGCACACACGCACACATGCACACACACTCCACACTGCGCCTCAGCACACATGCACATGTGTGCACACACTCCACACCGTGCCTCAGCACATGCACACTCCCTCCACACCACGCCCTCCCACATGCACATGCGCACACACACTCCCTCCACACTGTGCCTCAGCACACACGCACACATGCACACACACTCCACACTGCGCCTCAGCACACATGCACATGTGTGCACACACTCCACACCGTGCCTCAGCACACATGCACACACTCCCTCCACACCACGCCCTCCCACATGCACATGCGCACACACACTCCCTCCACACCGCGCCTCAGCACACACACATACACGCACACGCACACGCACACGCACACACTCCTTCCACACACCTCAACACACACACACACACACTCCCTCCACACTGCACCTCAGCACAGCAGCACAGCTCAGCTCACTCAAGCAGACAATGCTCCTGACTGTCTCTGTAATTGTGAACCCAAAAAATGAGAACTGCAGATGGAAAAACAGCACAGTCACCGTAATCACCGAATTCTCTGCATCTCGCGCGCTGACGTTACATCAAGTAAGAAAACCGACTTGGCTCGAATCCAGGAGGGAATCTTAACAACCAAATTCTCAGCCGCCGTTAAGAAAAGGGGCTTTGATCATTTCCAGCGACCAGCTCCTTTATTCTGAGAGCTCCTCGAGCACCTTACAAGTCACAAGAGGCGGGAACGTCAAACCAGGTCACTGCAGAGCTGTGTGACCACCCTGAAAGGAGGGACGATGACGGGGTTATCCCACGTGCAGGAAGACGTTGCAGCTGCGCTGCTTCGAGCCCAAAACCACGCCTGTTGCTTCAGGCTGAGTGACAAAAGGAATCCCAGCCCGGGCCGTCCCAGTGACCCCACGAAGCCCCACCCGACCGCCTCCCGGACAGGCTTCTCAAAATGCACAGGTGGGCCACGTGGTCCAGGGGCGGCGCCGGCTTTGTGGAGAGTGGAGCACCACAGCCAAGAACCCCCAGTGCCCCGAACCCCACCAAATACCCAAGGAGGTCAGCAAGTTACACGCATGTCCAGCTCACTGCCTTCTTTCCCTGTCCATCTCAGCCCAGCAGGGCCGTCACGATATAATGGCCCACGGTGTGGCTGGCTGCGGCCTCGTAACCCTAACGGGCTCCCTCCTTTGGCGGGCACGGCAGTAAGATAAGTTCAAGCATTTTCTGAGTGACTTTACGTGGTTCTTATTTAAGGACATTCTCTATCCTCGGGGCACATGCAACTGACCTCCCACTGAATGCCCGTGGCTCGGTTAATGGCACAGTCCTTAAACATTAGGAATGGGAATACCCTTTCTTTTTTTTTTAAAAAAAAAAAAAAGCCAATTTTTTAAATGGTGAACTCCAAGCATGTTACATACTGCTATGGCGCAGACATAGGGCCATTTCTCACCACAGAAGGTGTCGATTTATGTTGAACAAACCATGAAATGGTTCGATATACGGTGGGAGTCTTTAGCGAATGGTAAACATGCACGTTTCTTCAGAATGTGTCTAATAAAGGTAACGCAATACAGCTGTGAGGTCTATGATGCAATGCCGCAAGCATGCCAATTTACGAGTTTAGACACGCTCGCTGGTCGCACCAGATGTATTTCTAACACACATAACCAGGAGGTATTGGGGAGAGCCAGCAGGAGGCGCTGCCATCTCTGCTTGGGCGGCTCCTCTCCGCCCCAGGCCGCTCCGACCTTGGCCGTGGGTCCTCGCTGACATGAAGGTTTCTGTTACGCCCGTGGGTGCTGGAGTTATGGCTCACCGATGCTCTGGGCTGAGAACCCCATAAGGCGAGCGCAGCACGTCCTCACGTTTTCATTTCCAGGACCCAGCTGGGTGCTAGGTACACAGTACACACCCTGCCACCGTCCATCAGCTTGCACTCAAGTTAAGACCTTCAAAGGGTTTAAAATGATGCTCACACTGCGACTGTCTGAAATCATCACGCAAGCACGTAAAACCAGCGACTGTTCAGTTTAAGTCTCGAGTATCAATAATAAGCACAGATATCTGGGCTTCTGTACACTCAGTGCAAGGTGACTTACGTTACTATTTCAACTGCATTATTTTTTACCGTTAATTTTGAGAATAAAAAGAACCACCACACACCAGGGGTCGACACTAAAAACACAGGTCTGGGCCTCGGAGCAGGTCCAAGGTCAAGGACGAAGGGCGTCCCGCCCCTGCCCTGTGTCCCCACGGCGCTGGGCCCGCCTTCTCCTGCCCGGCCTGGGCTGGCATCTGCAGTGTGTCCGAGGAAGAGAGTCACAGGACACCAGCCCTGTCAAAAGCACCGTGGGCCTGTCCACCCGGGCCCACCAAGGGCTCAGTTTCAGTTGCGAGGACAATTCCTTGGTGAATTCAAACGCGGCCTCCACCCTACCCCCTGGCTTTCCAACCGCACATCGGGAACGACAATGACTGTGCTTCCCAGCTCTGAGGGCGAGGCGCTCCCTTCACCCGCCTGCGTCAGGGGTGCCCACAGGCTCAGACATCTGAGATGCTGGGCCCTGCGGGGGCTGGAGCACCAAAAAGAGGGGAGATGAGAGCAGACAAGGACCAAAAGGCCCATGTCGGAAGAAAAGCCGCCGAGGAAACGCAAATGCCCACGAAGAAGAGAGCCAGGCTGTGGCTGGAGGCCACCTCCACACACACAAGGACCGACGGCCCAAGGGACCCCAAGGCACACGCCACGGGACACGACCGGAGACGTGCAGAAGTGACTTTCTACGAGGAAAAGCTCTATGAGGAACAGTCGAGAACTGACTGGTCCTAGGAGGCAGGAAGCCTGCACCTGAGCAGGAAGTGCGTGCGGCCGTGCCTCCGAGGCTATGAAGAACCAGCTGAGGTCTCTGCCAACCGCCCAGCCTCCAGGCAACCCTCCAGCAGGAGCGGCACACCCACTGGGCGGGCCGCTCCCACCACCAGAGGCCGGGAGTGAGGGCGGGACGCAGCCATGGTGCCGCGACACCGCAGACCCGTGAAAACACACCAGGACCACATGGGCCAGTCTCGCTTGAGACAGCTCAGCGGAAGCCCTGGTCCGTGACGTGAAGTAAGGGCAACACGCGGCCTACCGCTCAGACAGGGCATCGCCCGCATCCCTGTGACTTTACGAGTCCGTCACTTCCAGGAGCTAACAAAGTCTTTCACCGAAGTAGGAATAGACCCGCCCTTGATGGTACCCCAGATTTTAGTCAACTGGGTAATAAGGTGGTTTCAAAAAGAGCGTTCACTGTTTCATGTAGAGTTAAGAGCTCAGGACATTCTACCTGACGTTCTTCTTAACTTTGTCTAAAACATGCTTCAAATGTTCCTTCCAGGCTCTCAGTGGCACACTTTACCACAGAGCTTGCAAACAGTTAGCCGACTGCCCAGCCACAAAGGGAAAAGTAACTTCCTAATCTGGTCAACGTTTGGAAAACTGTATTTCATAACTAAGCCCAACTCTCTAAATTCATGTAAATTCAAAGGGTACGAGAGCTGCTCCTTTCAAACGACAGCATCTGGCGCCACACACTGAGGACGGCTGAAACACCTGATAAAATGTGAAAAGCAAGGTGTGGCTGACACTGCAGAACTAACCGAAAAGCAGGCCGCCTCGTGTCCAGGGCCTGCGGGGCAGGCAGGGCATCGGGGCGTCCGCGCGGCGAGGCAGGCGCGGGGCCGTCTTCCCGGGCGTGACTGCCCCTGCAGCAGAGGTGGCACGAGAGCAGCAGGGTCGGAGGAGAAGGCGGGGCGACACAAGGAGAGCATGGGGGTGGGAAGCGGGCGAGGGGGGCGACCGAACCCCACCCCAGGGTCAGCAAGGAAGACGGGAAAGAACGAGACCCCCGTCCTTCGGGAAGAAGCAGACGTGGCAGGTCCAACCGCAGTGTGGCCAGGGGCACTGAGTAGGAGGCAGAGGGAGGGGCGTTCAGGAAGCAAACTAGAGCTCTGTCTGCACCACGTTACATCTGGACGCGGTCAGACACCAGCCACCAGGAGGCCAGGCTCCGGGGGGCAGGGCAACGACTCCAGGGCGAGGCGGGCGCCCCAGGCCAGGCAGCTCCACTGTCCGTTCTGCAGGACGTGAGAATTCTGGAGCCCTCGGTGTCCCGCCACAGGCCTTTCCTGCAGAACCAGGGGGCGGACCAGCTGGCAGGGAGACAGTAGCCCGGCCCATGGCTCCCAGTGACTCCCCTGCCGGCCCCCGTGCCCAGGTGTGCGTGACCCTAGTGCCCGGCCCCGCGCCCTTGCCTCTCGGCCCTGCGCGTCCGCAGCCGGGGAGGCATGGGGGCCACCGGTGCCGGCCGCGGGGGCAGGGGCTGGGGCGGGAGGCAGGAAAGGGCAGGATTTGACCGTGTTCCCTGCACACACTGACCGCCCGCCGCTGGACCTGGTAACCAAACCTGGTAACACAGCAAGAGCTGTCGCAGGCTCTGGTGGGGGCAAGTCGGCCCTCCGGGAAGGGGGTTCTGGCCCTTGCCGTTTGCCAACTTGCATGTATGAGCACTCCCATGAGGCCGCCAATGGTGTGCCATGAACTCACACGCAGGGGTCTCCAGCAGGCCTGCTGGAAGCCACAGGAGGGCTGCTGCAGCACCCAGCAGCTGAGGCATGGTGCACGGGGCTACACGGGATTGTATTCCGTGGTGGGGAGTGAAGACAGAACTGAAGAGGGTTAAACACAGCCCTTCGTATGTCCGTAAATACAAATACTGAATTCTCCTGAGAAGGCACAGCACCCAAACTTGAAATAATCATGGAATACATCACAGTCAGTTCTTCATGAAATTCACGTGTTAAGAGATTTTAGTTTCTGTGAGGCCTGCTGATACCTTTAAAATGATATGCATGTATATTCTCTGGAATACATTAATAGCTTCCTTAAACGGTAGGTCAGAGGGCGCTGATGACATATGTAAATATTTGGAACCGTGCGTTCTAACGAACAATTTACCTATGTATGTATTGTAAACTTTAGGTAAATAACAATGAATCACGGATCCAAAGGTGAATATAAAACGCACGGATATTTAAATTACCATGAAACAGGTCTTCTTTAATCCTCAGGATTCTTACACTAAAACAAACCCTCTAATTAATGCCTGTGCCTCTGTACGGTCTCAAGGAAACACATCAGCAGCCTACGGTGAGCAGCGCGCTCTCTGTGCGGGTGGGCACGGCCCAGAGAGGTGCAGGCTCGACCCCAGAAGCCGTGAGCGCATCGCCCCACAGGACAGAGGGATTCTGCGCTGTGATCAAAGGAAGAACTTCGTCTTTGCCCACGAAGACCCAGTGGGCCGGTATCATCACGAGCATCTTCACGTGTGAGAGACAGGAAGAGCAAAGATGCCGCTCGCTGGCTCTGAAAACAGAGGAGGCCGAGCAGCCTCGACTTGCCGGAGGGCAGGCGCGGAGGGAGCCCCGTGCAGAGGAGGAGCCGTGCTGGCTGATATCGGCCCCCGCCAGGGGCCAACCTCAGAAGCCTGCTCTTCAGACTGCCACCAAGTGTGACCCTGACTCACTGCCCAGCCGCTCTCCCGACAGGAGCAGAGGACAGAGTCCGTGTTCTCGGCAGACTCGCACAGGGAAACCGAGGCGCTGCAGAGGGCGGCTGTGCGCCACCCAGCACCTCCCAGTCAGCACCGACGGCCCCTTTCTCGGCCGCCGCTCCGACTCGCCCGTGGGCACAAACCAGCCACGGCGCGTCACTGACTCACGCTGGGAAGAAGGGCAGGAAGAGCCTGCTCCTCTGTCCTACACTGCCCTCTGGTAGGGCCGCGAGAGCCACCACGCGCCACTCCGACGCGGCGCGCCTCCATCTCCTTTTCCAGGGGACAGTGGCTTGTTTTCAAAAGAGCTAAACTACTTTAAAAGCTAAACACCTGACACGCAGTTCTGCACCGCCCCTCACGGCACCCCGTTAGCACCGTTAGCCACGCCGCGGCACGAGGCCGAAACCGGGACCGAGAAGGGTGAGGTGACGCACCCAGCACGGCCGGCAAGGAGTCACTGCCCGCCAGCACCTCGACGCAGCAGCACCCCGAAACTGTGCTCCTGCTGGTTTCTGAGCACTGTAGTTTCCTGCCCTAACTCGAAGCAGAGTCACAGCAGGATCTACTAACATGTTGTGCACTTCCTTCCTGAAAAACCCACTCAGAAAAGCAGACATTCCGTCACCTCTTAGAAGGCATGAACTTCTGTTACTTCCAAGCCGCTGTTCACGCACATCCCCCACCCACACATCATCAAGGGGCCTGGGAGGGCCTGGGGGGCCTGACGGCAGGGTCTTTCGGGCGCTGTACCAGTCAGGGCTCCTGCCCAGCGGCAGCTGCACAGACGACACGCAGATTCACGGGGGGGGGGGGGGATACCACNTTCCCGGGGGGGGGGGGGGATACCACAGGAACCAGCTCACACGTGCACAGAGAACAAGCAAAGTCGGGGGTATCCGCCCAAGACGGGGTCTGGAACCAGAAGCCCCATGCCCGGGCCCGATGGACATCCCAATTCAACGAGAGACCCTTTCTTCACCATTTTTCTTTGCTCTGTTCGGGGCCTAGTGGATTGGCCAGTGACCACCCACTGGGAGGGCAGCTCCCCTTTACCGAGTCCACCGGGCCAAACCTGAATCCCCACAGAGGCTCCCACAGGGCCCGGAGGTCAAGTCTGAGAGGACATGAGTGAGGAAGAAAGGGAGGGCGGCTGGGAGGAAGGGCTGGAGGGCTCCAGGAGTGGGGTGGGAGGGGGTGCTGCTCATCGCCCACCTCCAGGAGCGCGGGCGCGTGTGCGCGCACCCCCAAGACATCCGATAGGAATCTCACGCACAGGAGGGCGTCCGAGGCACCTCCAGTGTCCGCTGTCCTCCTCCTAGAAATGGGCCCCCTGACCGGCCAAGCGCCACATTTCTCATGGTCATTGCTCGCAACTAAGCTCCGGTCACTTACCTGAAACCACAAGTAAGGAGCGTCAGGCCCTTGGAAAATAAGAGGTGCCCATTGCCCTGGCCTGCCTCATACTCTGTCTAGACCAGAGACAACGGCTGGCTCCCCAGCAACTACCCTGGACCGCAAGGTGACGGGACGGGAGACCGGCCCCGTGGATGGAGGGGCAGACGGACAAAAGCCCAGGCCTCTAATAACACCGAGAAGCACTAGACGCCTCTGGACTAACGCCAAGTGTTTCTCATGTGAGCTAGAAACAAGTGTATACTGTTAACAGCAGCATTTTGGCTCTTTGTGGCCAAACTACTCCTAACACAAAGTAAAAGGACACGAGGAGTATGCCGGGAACTCCCCGCTCACTCTGCTGGCAAAGCGCCGGAACAGTGGCGTGACCCTCTCGCGTCCTCCTGCTACCACCCGCCCTTTGCCGGGGAAACCGAGGCCACGTCGGCAGAGTAAGTGGCTAAGGACCCTGCAGTGAGAAGTCGGCACAACCTGGACCCAAGTCTGGGCCCCGGTCACCCCGACTCAGGGGCCTCAAGTGCAGGTACGGTTCGAGCAGCTGCCTCATGCCAGCAACAAGGGCCCGGAGCAGCCACACACAGCTACGGGAAGTGGGCGCCTCTGACTGCCGGCAGCCTCCCAGCGTCCACCTGGGGGAGAAGGCAAGAATGGCTGAAAACACTCAGAGGAAAGAGGGCAGCAGCGTGGAAGAAAAGGTGACAGGCGCCAACACCAGACCCTTCAAGGCTATTTTCTCAAGGATTGCTTAAAAAGAAAATCAGCGACTAGACATAAAAACTCATTTCTTAAAGGTGACAAATACTTCATAATGCGAAGTGGTTTTGGCATGTGAAAATGTCCTTTCTTTTCAGAGACTGTGGTGATAATTGATAATTGCTGTTTGTTAAATGTTATTCCTCGGAGAAATGCAGCTTCTAACCTGACGTAGGGCAGAAACCGTCTCCTGCTGCATCACTTATCCGAGCGGCTCCCAAGTCTCTGGACAGCTGACCCAGGCCCGCGTGCCCCGCGCCTCCCGTCCACAGACCACAGCCCGGCCTCCGCGAGAGCCCGCCGCTGCCCTGACTCGCTGGTAGAAAGTCCCTGTCGTGGTGAACCGTTGGCATCCCTGTCTCCAGCCGCCAGCTTCTGCCACAGTTCAATGCGGACCCTCCTCTTCCCTACGACAGCCTTTGAGACGCCGAAGCGGTGGCTATGAAGGACCGCGGCCTGCTCCCAGCAGCCCCTAAATCTTTCCCGGGATGGTGCCCTGACAGATGAAGCGATCTCTTTCCGCACCTCCGCGTCCTCCATGGTGGTCTCTGTGAGCCTTCACCATTAGGCCCTCTAGAAATGGACCGCACTGTTTTTAGTATTATCTGACCAGGCCAAGAAGCAACAGAGCTTTTAACCTTCTGCAATGTCCTAAATGCTTAGTCTCTCTCTCGTCAGCCACGCCCCCTAGGTTGCCCCCACATAACGTGTGGTCTCAAGGTGGGACTTGGGACTCACATTCCATTCTTACATAATTATCGTTTTTTATTAAACGTTAAGACGTTACATTTAATCTCTCCTTAGTTTTAGCTCCCCCAATTTCTTTTCGGCTTCTTTCATCAAAAAAATTTGTTAAGATCGGGGCCTCCCTGGTGGCGCCGCGGGTTGAGCGCCGCACTGTGAAGCATCCGCGGCACAGCAGCGCGAGCTCGATCCCTGACCAGGGAGGGGACCCACAGGGCGCAGCAGACCTCTCCTGCCTCCCGCTGCTCCCCTCAGCAGTGTGTTTCAGTCCATCTGCCTGTTCTGCTCTCCGCTCTGTCTCTGGTGACTCCTCTCACCTCCCGCGACTCTGGCCTGTACCCCAGCTCTTGTGTGCAAAACTAAATAAATCTTTAAAAAAAAATTTGATGAGATTTAGGTGGTGGGTTTAGATGTTGACCACATTTCTACTAGAAAAGCAGCCACTAACGTAGGCAACTTTGAATGCACAACCATCCTTTGGTTTTAGACGTGATTTACACAAGCACATGCTACTTGGTGACACGTACGTGAAATATAACTTTGCGAGCACCGTTCCGACGACGAGAGGGCCCCGTTCATCGTGACTGGACTGCTCTGGACACCTCAGAATTCACGCAGGCGATACCAGACAGCGCTCTCCCGAAATGGGCGCTCCCACCCCGTCTCGCTCCCACCTACGCCGCCTGCTTCCACAAACAAGCCGAGGATGTAGACATAACACAACTACAGTCGCGATTCACCTGGCAGCTTGATGCCGAGCTCGCACATGACAACACATCGATTTTACTTCTACCTCCATGCAGACATCTATGTAAAGAAATCCATTAGGCAGACAGTTCTCATCTCTGCTGACTGACAGAGTGACAATTGAATACTTTTCACCTTCCGAAGTGACTGACAGTTAGACACTTAAACAAGCCTTCAAGTTGCAATAATAGTATGAAACACTTTCAATTATCTGAATCAAACAAATCCATGATCCTACTGGTTGAATGCATTTTTCTGTCTGCTGCTATGCCTGGCTTGGTTTACACTATTATTTGGATAATTTCGCGCCTATTGCAGGAATGCTTTTCTTCAAAAGTAAACTCGTCTTATAAATGATGATTTAGTTTTTAAAATGTTAGAGGTTTCCACAAACACTGAAAACATGGGCAAGTACGCAGCTGCGCCAAAACCTGCTTGTTCTCCCCGTGCTCCTGGACTTCCCTGCCCTGGTGTTTTATTCTAAAGCTGCTGCTGTCGGCGCGGCTCCTGTACAATAATGTCCATTGTTCACGGAGATGCCACGAACGCAAGTGTGAGTATCAGGTTGACAGAGCGATTAAAATGCAGAAGTGGCGTAACATCGAGTCTGCTTGTTGTACACTCCCATTCTGTGGTTCTCATCATGCTTCTGAAACTGGGGTAAAATCGAACAGATTACAGGCCTTCCTCAGTCACCCTCTAAATGTGTATATTCATTAAAAAAAAAAAAAATCCTGAGACGCATGCAATTATGAAAAATGTCTTACAAAACCCTGTGAGGGAATAAGGACCAAACAGCATCTGTCCCTCACAGAACTACGCAGACGAGCCGGCCCGCGCACTCTGCACTCGCCCAGCTGACCACAATGAAGACAAGCCCACCCTGTGCTTTCAAGAGCCGGCGCACACGGGCGCACAACGGCGGCAGGCACTCAGGGACCGTCACTGCGCGGGGCCAAGTGGCAGCCCTGGGGTAAGACAAGGATTTGCACAAAAGAAAACGAGCCCCACTGGAGAGCTGGCCTTTGAAACAGTGACATCAAAAATGGCCGCGGGATTTTCAAAGGCAAATTGTGTGAGGAATAAGATCTAAAAATAAAACATGTTTTCACACATTCTCCCTAAATATTTGCCTTAGTCACAATGACATACGATAACTTCGTAGCTTGGAGCCTTTCGTAAACTTCCCTCTCCTCTAAAATGATTCCTGTGTTCTGCTTGTAAATGGAGGCAGGTGACAAAGGGAAAAATAAGATAATCTCATCTTTTCAGATGTCCTCCAACTTTTCAAAATAAGCTGCAAGGCTGCTCGGCCTAAACACTGAGCTTTTGAGAAGTGCAGATAATTTGGGAATACGGAAACACGTGTTCCGAATGCAGACAAATACGGTCGGTGAGCATAAAAATTATATTTCTCACTAAAATCACATTCGGCACATCTCCTGAGATAGAGACACCAAGAAATCGCTTTTAAAAAATGACTAGTTTGTGGCCAAATATAAAAAAGAAATAACAGTATTTTTATGACTGAGGGACTGGGCCTTTCTCCGCAGCGCCGGGTCACTCCGCGCACAGCCTTTTAGAAGTCAATACTGTTTGAAGGTGCCAATACAGAATTTACTGTGTGCACATCAAATGACTCCACGAGAGGCCGGCTGTTGCAGGCTATACAGCAAATTGATTTTCTGAAAAGGAATGCTGCCTGTATTTAACCTAACAGTGTAACCCTGTTGTACTACATGGAAAGGGATCATGCATATTGATTTCTTTATTACAACTCTTCTTGTGATCAGTAAACATTCACAAAACACTCTTTTCTTCAAGAAAATCGTTTGGTAAAAATTTCACTAGGCAGACACTGGGTTTTCATGTGAATTTCACAATATCCACTTTCAACATACCACGGAATGAGATGCCTTATTCTTCAAGCTCCCAGTGCCTTTATTCGGCCTCCTGAAATGATATGCATTATTGGTAAATCTGCCTGACTTTCGTGTTTCAGCCTTATGTTAATTAAAGGAAAACGAAATTCTAAAACAGGTTTATTATTTTAATACTTCAAACAAAAACAGGTGAAGAGCCACTGTCTTTTCAACAGGACGTCTTCAGATAATTTTTTTCAGTGTGTCCAGAATCTTCCCTAACGACATTTCACAAGCCATTGCTTACTTGCTATTCCTAAAAGAACAAATGGAAACTTAGGTGCTGGGCTGGTGTGCACCCACAATGACGAACTCAAAACATAACAGTGATGGGACAAAAATTTGATATTGCTTTCTTTGCGTTAGGTCTGCTAATGTGGAGATTCTGGATTCGATGTAAGCAATTAAAAAACTGCAACAAAAATGTTTTGTGAGGCACAATTACTATAAGGTCACTAGATATTATGTGGAGTCAGTTTAGTTTATCACATTACGACATGACAGGACGTGAGGCAAAAATTATAAATTCCTTCCCTAAATCTGTCCTTTTCTGATCTAGATGGATGAAGAATAATTAACTCTTAATTATTCAGATGACTTCAAGGCAGTTTTAGGATTCAGTAAAGACTGCAGTCATTTTAACCAAGGAAAGCAGTCGCCCGTCATTTATCAAATCCTGCAACTTGACCAGTGATGAATAAAAAAATCTCTGTTTACCCACAGCCCTAACTGCTACCTTAGAGGTTGTTAAGCAACAAATTTCCTTTAAACTCCACCATATGCAAATCATCAGACACAATTTGCATTTTAAAGTATTTAACTCTACATATTTATTGGATTTTGAGGCCATGCTGATCATTGATTTATGTGCTTCTGGCAATCATATTTCCATATTTGTATGATTTTGATGACAGTAATAATTCAAATATGCAGAAAGTTGTTCTTTGAACAATATCTTTAATTACGTCCTCAAAGCATCATTGTTTTGCCTGGTGTCCTGACAAAAAGGGTTTGAAATAAGAAATGGCATAATAATCCAAAATGCATAGAAATATATTTGTCATTTTCTGTAGCCCAGCAGATGCACAGAAGTGACTTTCCACATGAGCCAATCCTTAACCTTAAAAAGGCCACCGTGCCCAGCAAACTTGTACCTAAATACTTTTATTAATACTGACATACTTTCACGACAAATTCAATCACAGTTCATAACATTTCTATTCAAAATGCAAAGCCTGCCCCACCTACTTTGCCGCTAACTCAGAAAGTTTTTCTGCTGTGTTTTTTTATTGAGCTCATCATAAATTATATGCTTTCTTATGAAAGCTATCAAGAAATATATTCATTAAAAGACTCACAAATGTTTTATCTACTTATTTCTCTAGCACAAGCATCAACCATAGTCCCTGTAACCACTGTCAGAACGATTTTACTTTGATTTTTCCTCTCAGTGATATAAATAAACTTCTTACAATAAATATTCAGACTATAGCAACAGAGTCGTGAGTTTTGGCTAAATAAAACCCATGTTGATAGCCAATTTCAAAAATAAGTAAAAGACAAGCTTATCTTTTTTATTTCACAGTTATTTTCAATCTCATAAATAAACAAGTTTTTATAAGCATTTATTCTATGGGACATTCTATACGGTGCTTAGTAAACATAGTATATGTTAAGCATTTTCAGCTAACAATGAAATGAGTTTATTTTACCAAAAAAAAAAATTGTCAAGGATAAAATGAAAATCGTTAATATCCAATCTTTAAAAAAAAACTCATGCAGTATGAAAGAGAAAATCAGTTCCAAAATATAACCGTACTAAGCTCTTTAGCTATTTCAATAATCTGTGATTTTTGAATGCTCGAAGCATGCCAATTTTGAGGGAGGGAGAAATTAACATGTTCTCAAATTTCCCAGGTAGATCTATTAAAAAGTGAAAGCACCTTAACTTTCATTTGAAACACACAGATGCCTGGTGTTGAAATGTCCATTAGCAGCTCTTCTTTTCAAAAAGCTAAAATATTTATTTCTGGATGTTTGGGTTAAATTTAGTGATGGCCATAGTTGAATAAATGTCTACCTGTTTTTATGAGAACACTCCAAGCAAATAATCACATAAAAGAAACCCAAGTCAGTCACCCCTAAATGAATTTTAATTAGGAAGACACAATTCAGGAACAGTCACCATCTCAGAATCACTTTAATTAAAACAAAAGTATTTTTGAAATAGTTTCTAAATAATTATTCCCTGGCTATTTTTATACCCGTCATTTCTAATAGTCATATTGTGACTCTATATACATCACAGTTTTCCTGTACATTACTTTAAACTCGATTCAATATTCATCTGGGCACTAACACTTTTCTGAAAGTTCTCTACTCATTAAAACTAAAATTTTGTCATCCTCTCACAGCGAGGAAAACATTACTGACTAAACGAGTTAAAAAAACAAAGGCAGTTTCTATGGCAGTGATGTTCCACCGTGCTGGAGGTGCGGTTACAGCAGTATTTTTAGTTCCACACACAAAGAAAAGGAAGAGAAGGACAGAGGGAAAAGAGAAGAAGAAAAACAAGAAGAAAGGAGGGGAGCAGCTAAGGGCTGATGGGCGGCAGGGAGGAGGCAGGGTGCGGAGGTGGGTGGTGGGGAGGGAAGGGGTCGGGCACACGCCTGGATCCCCCTAGCGGCCACACCAGGAAGCGCGGGGGCCGAGCCAGCAGTCCCAGGACCTTAGGGAACAGGTGTGGGGCCACCGCCTGGAGGTGAAGGGGACAGTGTCTGAGGAGGCCAGGCACCAGTGTCCTGGAGGGGGACACTCGGGAAGCGGCCGGCTGTCTGTCAGCCCTGTCTGTGTGTCTGAGCCTGTGCCAGGGCCAGGCCGCAGAGGCAGGCGGGCCCACGCCTCCCCTGGGTTCCTGGCACAGCCGGAGGCCACGGAAAACCAGAGCAAAGCGGGCGCGCGGAGCTTCTCCTTTGCACTGTGTTTCTTTATTTCCTGCCTGCAATAATGAGAGGGGACAAACGGGAAATCACACAGCAACGTGTGTGTTACGCTAGTAATGTGTTTTTAAGCAATAAATGAGTCAGTAAAATAGTAAGACAAAATGGATTTTAAATCAATCCCTGCTCTTATAGGGATCACAAAGACGACAAAATTCTCCTTCTGTTTTAACCCCTTTTATCTAACTACACAAAAGATGATCTGTTTCAAAGATTACTCTCAATTGTACAGCTTTAGCAGGCTTGGACGAGGTCAAGAAAAGTCTGCTTTCTTTCCACTATGGTTGCTGGAATTCAGAAAATATAATGAAAAAGGAAACAGGATGTCTACAGACACACAAAATAAGCTCGTTCAACACTTGACTGAAGTTACGATGTATTAGTAAAAGAAAAACACTACAAGCTCAATAGTGAGGAAAATAACCTAATAAAATAGTGCATTCAAAGCAAGTAATATCATTTAAGTCAAACTTCAGCAGAGTAAAAAGCAATATAAGAAAACAAAAACAGGTTTTATTAACAAAATGTAAATTATTAACTTAATCTAAAAGAACATGTTAAATGCATTAAGTGGCGGGACTGAAAATCTAAAGCAAAATACGGAAATAATACTCTTGCTGAATAACCTCCACATTACTCAACAACCTTTCTCTCCGAGCCTGACTGTTACGCAGTTCTCCGCTTCCCTTTCTGTGGCTCATCAAGGCACTACGGGGACTCATTACTGTCTATCTCCTGCCCTGTCCCTTAATTGCCCTCTAGGTACTAGCCTTGTCATCACTGAAATGTTCTGAGCTTGGCCAGGTGCTCCCCAGGGCATTTGATACATCTCCACGGTTTAGGAATCAAAGTACACAATCAGTATGTCCGGGTTCGGACGCCAGAGGGGACAGGACTAATATTGTTTGCATTATTAAAATCTGTGTTCCTTGATCCTTCCGTAAACTTACATTGTGTGGTCGTGCGCTCGGGTCAAATATCCTTTGTCCTTAAAGGTTCTTGGCAGGCAAAGGAGTATTCAAGTATGTGTACGAATGTGTGTGTTTGTGTGTGTGTGAACACTAAAATGTATGTATACAAAGTGAACTGTGTACCCAAAAGACAGCCCACATCTGTACGAATTTTAAGTGTCTTATAAAAACAAGATCAGTTCTTTTCCTGTAAAATGACCTAGCTGAAGTTGTGAGCTGCAGGTCCTTCTGATTCACAGAGACGCGTCTGAGTGTTCCAACTATGCCTTAACAAAATGTGTGACTAAAATTTCTTTTAGCTACTTACAACTGTGGCCCATTTCTTGAACTGCTTTGGTTATAATGATTAAAATATACAGCATATTCAATAAAAAATAGAAAAACAAGTCATTTGTCTTGAAGAGAATGTAAAGTTTATGTGTAGATGCTCTAAATGTAAAGATAAAATTCTCCTTCAAGCCTTGGCATTATTTTTTATATTTTGTATAGCTGAGCAAAATACTTATTAATAATAGATTAAACAGTAGTGAGCAGCCCTACAAATTGGCAGTTGATTAAAAAAGGATCTAAAATTGCAGTCTCACATCATCACACAAAGCCGTGTTTTCAAGTGTAAAATAAAACAAAAAGCTCAAAGCTGAATTGCTCGGTCCAACCAATACCTGCAGGACGTGAAGCCACCTCAGCGTGACACAGTACTGTGTGCACACATGCCCCCACGCGAAAGTGCCCAACTCAAAGAAACAAATACTCAGTGAAAAAAAAAAAAAAGGAGACAAGTACATTGGTGGGGGGGGGGGAAGTCCAGCCCTTTCTCAAACGTTTTGTCACGTTCACAGTCAACTCAGACTCCTGTGCCCAGTGCCCGGTCGTGTCCAGTGGGCACGGAGCCGGCAGGGTTCTGACCACGTCGGCACCAGGCCCGGAGGCCGGCTGCAGTGCGGGCTCCGGACTGTGGCTTACTGTTCTCCCAAGCCGTGTTCCCGCGTGGCTGTGACTTAGCTTAAACCCTACCCGCGACAGTCAGGTCCAGGTCTGGGTTCCTGAAAGACCATTTCACTACACGGACGCCTGTGTCGTCTAGCAAATGACACTTTGTGAAGACTGTGAGCCGGACACAGGTCGTGCGTGATGCCCAGACCTTCATTAAAGAGAAACCAAAATTAATGTCTCTTAGGGAAACAACTCACGGAAAACACAGGAATCCTTAGTGTCCTTTTTACATAACTCAAAAATTCTCTTATTCCTCACATAATATAGACATTTTAAATAATTTGTTGTGAAACAAAATAAATATTGACACTGGTACACATTAATCAAAGAGGAAAAGTGAAAATACTGGTTTTCAGTGATTTTAAACAGATGTTCCTTAAAAAATAACGACACTAGATGACTAAGCACATGAAAAAAGAAAAATGTGCCGGGCAACTCATTTATAGTAATTCAGCCCTCATCTTCTGACTCAGTTACTGTAAAAAATCTATTATAAGTTCAATTTGGTAGTAAACTATAGCCATCTACTGGAAATGAACAGTTAAAGCAAATGTTTTAATATCATGCTTCTAAGAAACCAGTATTCTTTTTATTTAATTTAGTAGACCAGGAAAATGAACAACCCCACATGTAGTAAGATAAAATATAATTTATTGTATCAGCCTCATAATCTCA